>JACMZG010001911.1:7321986-7375028 GCA_018340805.1 Microvelia longipes | reverse complement strand
GTTTTGATTGTTTGTTTACTACATTTTTGATGTTGTCTACAAATCATGGTTATCAACGATATCAGGTTCTACTTAAAATTAATTAACACATTTTAGGTTTTATATTTTTTATAAAAGTGTTTATGGAAAATTATACCTTTAAAATAATTAATTGACAATTTTTAACATTGTTAAAGACCCTTTTAAATAATTTAAATCTTTGGGAATTGAAGAAATAATTATTTTATATATGGGGTACAAGGTGCCGACCTGCCACTAAGCGGAAGAAACGGTGGAACTTAAAGCAGGCCCATTAAAGCAGCTTATTTTCGGGGGAAGTTTAAGACACTGTGTCCCGCGCCCCCACCCTACTGTATGAATTTCCTACATCACTTTACTTAGTACACTATTATTATGTCAAGGGGTACAAATTGTACCAATTTTCAACTGAATTGGATTATTTTTCTGATTTAAACAAAAAACGTACAGCAAATCATTCGATTAAAAATTGAGTTAATGCTGAATAATGAGATGAAACATAGCACGTATGTTAGTCTTATACATGGCTACATACATGCTATATTTCAATCCGATGGCATCATTTTTCCACGTTTTATGATGTTTTATTGTGGGTTAATGACTTCATAAAAACATTATTTTCCGAATAGCACAACTTGTGCTTGTGTGTCTTATTGTACAATAAGACGATTGTTGTACAAGTTTCAACTCTCTAGCTTATAGTACACTGGGCCGCTAACGATGATACAGACACAACACACACACACAGACAACTTTGTGAAAACCTACTCAGGAGGCCCTTAAAACCGCCTGAAACTGATAATTCTGGTGACATCCTGGTTTCGAATTTTTTTGCAAACACAATACTTTTCCTATATACCTACGGTATAAACGAGGAAGAGTAAAAATGATATTCTTTTAGTGATTGTATTAATTATACAGCTGTTATAAAATTAAATTTGTTTTGGTGCTTTTTATATTTTAATAATTTGTTTAAAAGAGACTTACACTACTAGAAGGAGGATACAGCAGCATTAGTACATACTTTAGTAATGTAATCTTTTCATCTTTCATATTAATTATGATTTCACATTAATATTACATTATCTTTTAAACTATTTTGTCATAAATTAGGTAAATTAAATTAAAAATACATTTTTAATTTAATTATTGCATATATTCTTAAATTATCAAATGTGACATCACTGAATATGCTGAATATGTCTGCCGTTTATAGAGTGAATTTTAAATTTGTGTGCCAATAAGTATTGTAGAGAGGTGGGTAGTCTCTAAAAGGTAGAGATAAGTACAATTATGGTACCTAATCGAAATTTCCTACCTATCAAACCCCTTATCACTGTGCTATTGTATATAAGTCCTCCCTTTAGCTGTATAAGTCTCTTTGATTTTTAATTTTTTTGTAATTTACATTTTTAATGGTTTTCCAGTATTATTTATTTATATTTTTATTATTTTTATTTATTTAGTTTTCCAGTATTATTTATTTATATTTTTATTATTTTTATTTATTTGGTTTTCCAGTATTATTTATTTATATTTTTATTTATTATTATTTTATTTATTTGGTTTCCAGTATTATTTATTTATATTTTTATTATTATATTTTATATTATTTTGGTTTTCCAGTATTATTTATTTTATATTTTTATTATTATTATTTTTATTTATTTGGTTTTCGCAGTATTATTATTTATATTTTTATATTATTATTATTATTAATTTGGTTTTCCAGTATTATTTATTTATATTTTTTATTATTATTATTTTTATTTATTTTGGTTTTTTCCAGTATTATTTATTTAATATTTTTATTATTATTATTTTTTTATTTATTTGGTTTTTCCAGATTATTTATTTATATTTTTATTATTAATTTTTTTATTTATTTGGTTTCCAGTATTATTTTATTTATATTTTTATTATTATTGATTTATTATTATTTATTGGTTTTCCAGTATTATTTATTTATATTTTTTATTATTATTATTTTTATTTATTTGGTTTTTCCAGTATTATTTATTTATATTTTATTATATATTATTTATTTTTATTATTTTATTTATTTATTATTTTATTTATGTTATTTATTTTATTTTTTTTATTTATCTTTTATTTATTTTATTATTTTATTTTTTTATTTATTTTATTTTTTTTTATTTATTTTATTTATTTTATTTATATTTATTTATTATTTTATTTATTTTATTTATTTTATTTATTTTATTTATTTTATTATTTATTTATTTAATTTTATTAATTTATTTATATTTTTATTTAATTTATTTTATTTTTTTATTTATTTTTTATTTTATTATTATTTATTTTATTTATATTATTATTATTATTTTTTTATTAATTTTTTAGTTATTATTTTTTATATTTTATTATTATTATTATTATTTCATTATTTTATATTATTATTTATTATTTTATTTATTTTTTATTATTATTATTTTTATTTATTTTTATTCAGTATTATTATTTATTATTTCATATTATTATTTTTATTTATTATTTTTTAGTTTATTTATTTATATTTATTATTATATTATTATTTATTATTAATTTTATTATTATTAATTATTATTTAATTTTTATATTATTATATTTTATTTTTTTAATTTTATTTGGTTTTACTTTAATATTATTATTTATTATTATTTTTTATTATTATTATTTTATTATTATTATTATTTATTATTTTTTCATACATTATTTTTATTATTATACCTTATTATACTATTATCCATTTATTATTATTAATTATTATCATTATTTTATTTTATCATTATTTTACTATTAATTTATTATTTTTATTTTATTTTATTATTATTAATTCATTTTATTATTAGTATTATATTATTTATTATTTTTTTTATTTTATTTTATTATTCTTATTTTATTTGTTTTCCAGTATTATTTATTTATATTTTTATTATTATTATTTATTATTCTTTATTTATTTGGTTTTCCAGTAATTATTTATTTATATTTTTGTTATTTTTTATTTATTTGGTTTTCGAGTATTATTTTTTCGTGCAAATATTTTTTAACTTTGTGTAAATATTTAAACTAAAGTATATTGAAAACGTAATTTTAAAATTAGTATTAAATCAAAATACTAAATGACATTAAGTGAGGTAATGTTAATTTGGAATGTTGTTTAAGTTTTGGAATTATTTTATCCCACATTGCTACATTTCTAATGCCTCATAAGATTGGAAGGGGTTCACTTATAAGTAAAATGTTTTGATATAAACATAGAATTTAGCTCTGTCAACTGATTATTAGAATTCTGGTGAACTTCCAACTCTTGAAACCATATTTTTTTTATTTATTTTTTATTTTTATTTTTTTTTATTTTATTTACTTATTTTATTTATTTATTTTATTTATTTTTGTATAAGCTACTATTTAGTGTTCTGAATTTTTTTCTTAACCCTGGTTCATTTAAGTTTAGGGATAGTTTAGGCTCAGATCCACCAACTGGGCATACCTTTAGAAAGATGCCACATATAAGAATTTTTATTCCTCACACAAAAATCCTAGTGGGCCCTACCATAAGTGAACCTAAACAATACGGGTGGTATACTTACATCCTAACTATGACACCTCTGTGACTTCATCCATAAGCTATAAAGTCTGTGAAATTTATGAAATAATTGTATAAAAGTTCTCGGATTAAAGTTTTACCAAAAACAGACACCTGTTTGATTAAAGTTTTGCCAAAAACAGACACCTGTTTGATTCAATTTAACCATTATTAGTGGGTATAGGATAAAATCTTGGTTTTTATGTTATTATTACTATTTATGTTTACTATATTTATTTTTTTTTATATTATAACATTTATTTATGTTATTTATTACTATATTTATGTTTAAGCTATTTATGTTATTATTACTATTTATGTTATTTTGCTATTTCTGCTAAAATTTTTCCTCAATTTTCCAGCAAAGATTATCTAGTATACCTACACATCTTTGTTTATGGTATACTACATAATCTTTGTTTTCCAGTTGAGATTGGTCTTACCTTGAGATTTTATCACAATTTTCCAATTCAAGTTAGTCTTACCTTGCCTTATTCTGACATTACCTTACTTAAGTAAATAACTAACTAAACCACCTAAAATTATAATTAAAACATAGCATACATTATGTTATAATAATGAAATTTATTGAGCCATGTTTAACATCATAAATTGATTTAATTTATAAATCTTTTAAAATAACATTTGAATGAAAATAAAGAGAATTTATCTCTTTTTAGATAATATCACCTAATTTTGTCAAATTTTATTAAAAGATTATGCTAATATGTTTTAGTAGTAAATAGCTCATAATATTTCACAATACCTATTAACAATTTTTTGAACATTACAAAAAAAATTGATGTGTCATATAAATGTATTATTTTATAGAATTTTTTGAGATGAAAACATCAGGTGAGTAAATGTGAACAATCGTCTCTCCACTAAATGTGAAATTTATTCACACAGCCGGCTTTCAACTGTATAGGGCCATCATCAGTGCTTGAGGGGAGTGAAAGAAGGCAAATAAAAATTTATTGTCTCCAGACAATATATATAATTTGAAATGTCATGACTAGTTTTTAGAGAGTAAATAGTTTTTTCTATTATTGGGGTTATAGTTTTTCTATTAACTCCCAAATCTTATGAGAGGGCTATGTTTCATTTTTTTTGGATGACATCATCTAAATTTATAAAGGGGACTAACCTAATTTTCTTGTGGGCAGCACACGGAGGGGCCGACTAAAAATAAATTATATTACTTCAAAATCTGCAAGACATGATGTTTACAGCAATAAATAATTGTATGATTTTTTATTTGGGGGAAGGGGGGGGCACCCCCAAAGTTTATAAGAGGGACCTGACAAAAAAATGTTGGTATTCAATTGGGAGGTAATTATTTTATTTGTATTCTTTTGCATCTCATCGGCACCAATAATAGATATTAACAGTTAAAAGCTGGCTCTTTATATAAATATAATATTTAATGGTGACACTGTTGTAAATATGTTATATTTTACTCCACTGTTTAGCATAAAATTAAAATTTAATGAGATTAAAATCATAAATTTACCTCCAAAGTAGATAAAATCATTAAATTTTTAATGTGTAAATGAAAGAAAAAAATAATAATACATTTAAATTAGAGATAAATCTATTGTCGGTGTTGCATTGCATTTTAATCTGTTGAGTTTGGTAAAATTGGCATTTAAAAAAAAACTTACGGAAACTTACTAATCGTAAAATTGAATTTTATGGTACTCATATATCAGTTTTAGTGATATATAGTTGTTCATAACTCATATTATATGTTTTTTAAAATATTTGTGTTTTTGTTTTTGATAAGTTAATAATATTATTAAATGTTAACTATATTGATTATTTAAAAAAAAAACTGCCAATGGTTTTAAAACATACATTTTATAAAAAAAAAAATCATTATAAGGAAAATTTAAAGTTATGTTTTTGTTTAATTTTTAAATTATGTGGTCCCAGTTGTATTTGTTTGTTGTTATAAATACATATTATATGGTTTTACACCTTGATAATAATGACTTGGACGGTATAGGCTAACTACAGTCTATTGTTTAGTTTAAAAATGCCCAAGTTCATAAGTATTTTGGGGATTGACCAATCAGAGAAGTCTCTGCCAACCTCTCACTTAAAAAGAGAAAAAAATCCCTACCAAAATAACCGCTGTAGGGAAAAAACCTTCTTCCCGGCAATCGTTCACTTGGTTTGTGGTTCTTCTTTTGATTACATCGTTTTGAAAACTACTTTCAAATTAATCTTAAAATGATATTTTAAAATAAAACTACACAAAAGAAATGTAATAAAACATTGCCAAGAAAATACAGGTAAAATAACCTGATAGTTTTTTCCCGCTCTCTTCTTGCAGGGATTTTTTTTCCTAAGAACAAGTGGTCTAAACTGACCTGTCAAGATTTTTAAACTAAACGATAGACTGTAGAGCTTAGAATAATACTATATATAGAAGGATCACTACTGATAACACGAAAGGCGGTTCTCTGGTGCACTTGAGAAATGCTGCCACCCTAACAATATACAATTTTCTAAAAAAAAGTTGGCAATACTTCCGGTTTCTGAATTATTATGTTCTATTATTAATTAATGATTGATTATCATAAAATACTATAAAATATGGTGGCATTACAATATTTAAAGCATTTAAATTGTAGTTTAACGTATATATTAAATTATATTAAAGTAGTCTTCGTCAACTAAATGTAGATTTCTTGCATTCCGCCACCCTTGACCGGTTTTATTAAATACTCATCAGGTGTTTTAAGTTATAATATTTGTTCTTTACGATCTTTCTTAATTAATAGATATTTATGACACAGGTTTAAAATAATGTTTTGTTGTCAGGTTGGCAGCATTACTTAGGTGCACCAGTCAACCGGCTTTCGTGTTATCAGTGGAATTACATTGTGTTTACGGTCCTGTGCTCCTTCTATATATAGTATTATTCTAAACTGTAGAGTGATGGTAGGGATGCCCTTCCCTACATTTAGCATCCTAGGTCACAATGACATCTACCTATACACATGTTTCTATGCCATTTGCACCACTTTGGATGGTTTGATTAAGCTGAAACAAGTATCAATCAATTTAGCTTACCGTGGACATAACATATGTGTTAATACTATTTCAAGGTTTAAAAAAATAAATGTGTCAACAGGTACTTGGTCATAACTTAGGTTGATGATGGCATAAATTTCCCTCATACAATAAGCTCTGTAACCTTCTCAACATCTTGCCATATTCCAAGTTGTATAAATAGAAAGCCATATGGAAAGAGAAAGCCTTTGAGCTTCGAAAGTCATAGTGTGCCATATGCAAGAGTAGAAACTCTTACATAAAGATAAACGTGCACACACAACAGATATATATATATTATATTATATATATATATATATATATATATATATATATATATATATTATATATATATATATATTATATTATATATATATATATATATATATTTATTATTTATTATTTAAATTATGTATAATAAATAATTGTTTTTAAATAAAAATTTGTCCGGAAAAACTCACAAAGCTGTCATATTTTGTATTAAATACAAAGGTTTTTGCCTTTGTTAAGGTAATTTTTTTGTATGTTCTTTGGACAAAATTTTTATTTTTATTCCCGGGTATTTTTTTTCTATTGAAGTAGAAGAAAACAGAAAAGAGGAAATATTATAGATCAGTTTTTCTTCTTTCTATTTGATCTCTGCATTAATTGTTGGAACAATGACCGATTTAAAGGTACAGTTGAAATTCTGTTTTCTCAACTTGAGAAAAATTCACCGAGCCAGAGTTCTGTGGCTATAATATACTGAAAGCTGTAATTTGGTGTAGTAACTCTGTAGTTTATATTCAGTATTATGTCTGAAAATCGTTATGTTTGATCCATTTTCCATTGAGTTATGGTAGTGAATGCTGAAGTATTTAGTGTAAAAATTACAATTTTTAGTGTATTTAGGTTGTATAAAAATAAAATTATGGTTTATTTTTAACTTGAAATCCTTTGTTAATGGTTTGAAATTGAGAGGAGACCAACAGAAACTTATTTTTAGACAATTTACTTAGCTTCAAACTTTGTTTGAAAGAATTTTTGATATTTTGTATCCCTAAATATTAACGATAACATGTAAAACGGGACATGTTTTGGTCGCAGCTGTGATGCAAAATTAGGGGACTTTTAGGGGGCATTCCTAAACATGTACAAACAGATTCCCAAATAAACTTTTAACTATTAAAAACTTGTTCGTTGACTAAATATAATTAGTAATTTTCTTTAATTTGTTTCTTAGTTATTGTAGTTTCTTAGAAGTTAGTTTTTTATGGTTACTTAGTTTTTAGTTTTATTTTAGTTATTAGTTTTAGTATAGTTTCTTAGTAATTAGTTTTTATAGTTTCTTAGAAGTTAGTTTTTTTATGGTTACTTAGTTTTTAGTTTTATTTTAGTTACTTAGTTTTAGTATAGTTTCTTAGTGATTAGTTTTTATAGTTTCTTAGAAGTTAGTTTTTTTATAGTTACTTAGTTTCTTAGTTATTAGTTTTATTTTAGTTTTTAAGATAACAAAAACTAACTCATTTTAGATGGTTTCTTACGACTCTTAATTTAATGCTATTTTCCCTCCTTCCTCAGTTTAGCCAACTTAATACATAATTAAAACTCTCGACTCATCAATTCCAAACAGACCAAAGCGTGTTCAAAGTCATAACACCCTAGACTATTCAGATCACTATTTCATTCCAAGATCAAGCTTTGCAAGACCGTATTAATACTACAGTAGAGTTTGAATCAATATCAATATTTTTTAATGTATTCAAGTTGGGAAGTGCTCCATTTTTTGACTTATGCTGTTGGGGTCTCTGATTATACATGAACTTTATAATTAATGTATGTATAATTAAATAAATAAATAAATATCAATAAATCTTTTATTCAGAGATACTAGTAGAGATAAGAGTAGGTTTTATATCTCCTCAAACTTGATATAAAAATGACATTCTAAGGACGAGCAAGTCCAAAGTCGTGAGGAAAAGTACTGAGGTACTTGGTACCAAATTGTTCACTCCATGTTTTAATTTGTTATTAAAACAATTTAACTATCAATATTATATTTCAGACGTAATTTTCCACATTATTATAGTTTGAGGAAAAACTACTAGTTTATAGTATAATTTTATGAGCTCACACTAACATTACTGTTAGTAAAATAAATAAATTAATAAATTCAAATATATCATCCTGATTACTCAGCTTGGCACGGAGCTATAATTATTAAATTACTATCTACCACCGCTAAGTCCACCAATGGGAGTTTATATACTTAATTATTTTTTTGTAATTGTCTGACATGTATGGTAATCTGATTATCAAAATTTGTTTTTCTACGATAATTTTAAACAATTAAATTGGAGCCTACTGCATGGATTATTTCTAAAACTGTGGTTAGAGTAACTCTAAAATGGTTTGAATGAACGATGTCAACTTATAAAGGTGAAAATTTCTTAGATATTTTGTGTCCAATTTTCATCTTTCCTAATTAAGGCATAAAAGTTTCATCATAAAAGTATTTTCTTTTATTTGAATTTTACCAATTTTCATCATAAAAGTATAAGGCGCGGTCGAATATCCACGGCCTTCTAGAACATTGGATCACCAACAAACTTTTTTTATAACTTTTTTTTTCACAATTTTCAGTAATTAGCCGGATTTGTGATAAATGAAGCCTATTCCGTAATCTGCACACTCTTTTGGTTAATCTCAAAGAGTATTTACATTCACTCAACGATTTATTTTTAATCTAACTTGGTACATACATAACTACTGTTAGACGTCAATGTTAACAAATATGACACACCTAAATATAACACGAAATATTGACGTCTAACCTAGTTATGTATGTACAAGTTAGATTAAAAATAAAACGTAGAGTGAATGTAAATACTCTTTGAGATTAACCAAAAGAGCGTGCAGATTACAGAAATAGGCTTCATTTATCACAAATCCGGATAATTACTGAAAATTTTGAAAAAAAAGTTTGTTGGTGATCCAATGTTCTAGAAGGCCGTGGATATTCGACCGCGCCTTATTGTGTATGCGCTAATTACCAGAAACTGATATTGCACCTAAAATATCTATTCTTAGGCTTGAGTCGATTTTGCAAGTTAACTGTCTTATGTATGTGTGTCTTATCACCACAACTCTGGGTGTTAGTGTGCTAGTGAGTTGAAACTTGTCAGAAAAATTAAACTTTAGGAAAGTAATTTTTCTATAGATATGATACACCTAAATTATAAACATTAAAATTTACACTATAAATTAATTAATTAAATAATTAATTAATAATATTAATTAATTAATAATTTATTAATTAAATAAATATTAATTAATTTAATAATATTTATTAATTAATTAATAATATTAATTAATTAATATTAAATTTATTATAATATAATTTATTAATAATATTAATTTATTAAATAATATTAATTTATTAATAATATTAATATAATAATTATAATTTAATTTATATTAAACATTATAAATTAAGCATTATTCATACTCTAAGAATGATACAAAGCAAATCGGAATTGGTGAGAATGAGTCTAGCTGATCCAATATAGTGAGAAATATTTGTAGGTACTCTGTCTCTGATTTTAGCGAACTTTCTTTGGAAATCCTTTTTAATTTTTGTAGCTATTTATAATGGTAAGTATAAACCACCATAGGGAGGATATACTGTTATGCTCGGGTAACTATATTATTCAGTAGCAGTCAATTAATTTCTATTTGAATTGTTTTTGTTGAAAAATTATTTGTATTGGTTTTGTTTGAAATTTGTATTTTACTCTTTCAGATAAGTTGAATTCAATAATTCATGAAGTGAAAAATCTTAATTTCGTAACGTTAATCTCACCTGATTCCATCACGAGGTAAAAAATCTTTTCAGGGTCGAGACCCTGACTCAGGTATACACTCCTCTATACATAGAGATATTATTACTAGAGGAGCCCTTTTGGTTGAATTTGGAAACGTCGGAAAAATAACCTGACCACCTTCGACTATTAATATGATCAAATAAACAGAATAAAATTACAGTGAATTATTTAGTATAATGTTTAAAATACAAACCATATCAGAAACAACGTCTGGGGAGCCGACAAAAATTTATTTATTATAACCTTAACTCACTCATAGAGAGAGAGATTTAAATGAGGTTACACAGAGCCCCTGAGAGCCCCAAAATGATGTTTCATGTCTCTTTATGTATTGAGATAGGCTATGCCCTCTCTAGTGATATATCTCTACACCAACATTCTTCCTCATTTTCAGATAGCTCTTTCAGCTTATTAAAACTAGTAGTTTTCACTGATATAACTTCATTACTTGATAGCTTGAGTGCCCTCCCCCCATCGTGTGCTAATGCTAAAATGCAACATTTTAGCTAGAAAATATTTTAAGAATTCAGCAAATATGTTAAAATAAAACTTAATTATTTTTAGTTTTATAATAATAAAACTTAATTAGGTAAATTTTGATTATCACACTGGTTATTTGTTGGTTTTGGTGGGGTGAAAGAGGCTAAACTACAGAGGGTGGACTTGATAAGTTAAACTTAGTGAGTTGGGAGTGTGGTATTTTTCTGTGATACCACTGAGGGTTGTGGTTCGGGAATCATGTTGTGATTGACACATTAATGGTTGTGATCAATAATGACAGCAAGTAAATTTCAGTAATGTGCCGTTACGATACTTCCATTATCTCTATAATAATGCTGTTGCACCCTTTCGCTAATAGTTTAGTCTCTTTGAAAAGGGTGTTTTTCTCCCCGCCTCTTGAATGATGTACAATCTTAGTATGTTATCTTTATAAATGTTTAGATTTATTTATTTTAACAAATTACAAGAAGCGGCTGTTTAGTGGCCGATAATTACAGCTCCATTTGTCAAATATTTTTAAGCATAAGCTATTAATCACAAGGCTATGATTATAATAATAGAATTTCTTACAAGAAATACATTTTAAAATTAATTACAGTGTTTTGATACTGTTAACACTGTAGGATTCAATAGACTAATCAAAGCCTAATTGATTATAGTTAACCAATTGGCTATAAATAATAAAAGAAAAAGAATTCTCTCCACAAAACAAAAGTTTATTGGCAAAGCACTTTCAACCTAACTAGAGGCCATCATCAGTGGAGAGACTTTTTCTTTTCTTCTTTAACATATCAACGTTTTTGCACTGATGATGGCCTCTATTTAGGTTGAAAGTGATGGCCTCTATTCCTATTAAATGAGCGTTTTTTTGTCAAAATCAGATAACTACAACTAAAGTTATGACAATTGTTAAATGGCCAAAAAAATGTACAAAAAGCCAATATTTTTACAAATAAATTCACTGACTTTGCGTAAATTAACCAATTTTCTTGGTGCTTTTGAAAGAGCCATAACTTTGGCTGCAGTCATCCGATTTTGATGATTTAACACTCGTTTTATAAAACATTTTATCACCTTTAGACTTTCTCTTCACGTTTTGCACCGACCCACAGGGAACCACTTATTTAAAGAAAAAGATGTGGGTCACATCTATGCTCAAAGTAAAGCTAAAGTTGGTGAAATCCTTTTACATAAAGTTCTATTCATAAAAACTGAAAGCATAGCCCGGGCTGTGAACCCCGGACCTCCAGTGCCAAAGTCCAGTACTATATGACCACGGCTACGGAGGCAGATTTTAACTATACCTCTATTTATTAAATGTATTTTATGCTGTGTAATGCCTTATAATTAATACAAATTGTGTGTTGTTGTCGAGTAGAAGAAGATTATGCTCCTTATCTGTGTATCAATCCTTGTTCTCATACTGGCTTCAACAGTCGCCGGTTACTTCGGCTTTTAAATACTAAGTAAGTATATTATTTATATCCTTATTTTCTAATTAAATAAATAATTTTTTTATTTATTCTATACAAGAGTAAGCGTCTACAGATAATAAAACTGGAATGAATAAATAAAAAATATGACAAATAAAAATTATATGGAAATCTTGGTGAAATTGTTTTTACATTTCCTCATTTATATTGAAGTAAATAAGGAAAATCTAAAATCTGGATTTCACTTGAATTTTCCATTTCAGGTGTTTTTAAGACCTCCTGAGTGGGTTTCACCAAGTTGTCTGTCTGTATGTGTGTGTGTGTGTGTCTGTTATCATCATAACTCCTAGTGTATTTATGCTAGAGAGTTGATTCGTTGTATGAAAATCAGTCTACCGCTGCAGTTTTGCTATTCGGAAAATAATTTTTATGACGTCTTTAAATCGCAAAAATTACTCAGCAAAATTTTAAAAAAATCATAAAACAAGGAAAAATGATGTTTTCGGATAGAGATTTGGCACGCATGCAGCAACATATAAGACTAACATATGTGCTGAATTTCATCTCATTATCAGCATTAGTTCAATTTGTATTAAATGACTTCTGTACGATTTTTAAAAAATCAGAAAATAATCTTATTGAGTTGAAATTGGGTACAAGTTTACCATTACATAATAAATAAGTACACCAAATTTCGTTTCAATGCGACAAGTATATCTATGAATTTTGTTGGATCATAAAAGTTGAGTAGCATTGAGCATGTTCAGTGCTGTATAGATGACCGCTGGGAATGAAACAAATGTATTTACTAAAGTAACATATAAACCAAGTAAGGAAACTTCTATACTGACACACGTAAGAAATTCAGTCCTGCTTGATCAGCTGATAGCTGGCTGAAAAATAAAAAATTGCTAAAATTAGAATAATTGCGCATGCGCCTTTTCGGATTTAGGTTTTTTTTATTTAATTTTATTGGCAACCGTGATAACATTAGGTGAATTTTACATTTTATCGTGTTTTCGTACTTTAATATGTTCGTGATAATTTAATGATTTTGTATCAAATTCTTTTAAATAATTTTTATAATGATTTAGTTAAAGAAAAAGAGAAACTATAGTAAAGGTAAACCACATGTTTTTATTAAGATTTTGAAGAAAATGTAGACAACAGTGTATTGCCTTAAAATTACGATTGCTTTTATTACATTCAAGAAAATTAGGTTAAATTTGTTAAATTACTAATTACAATTAATATTTGAAGGGGAAAAAACAAATATCGTTTCCAAAAATGTACTAAGTTAAGTAGTGCACACGAAAAAAAAGTTTAATTAGCCGCTTGTTTTAAGTAATTTAAACAAACATAGTATTTAAAGATTCAGACTTAAACCACTATTGGATGTGGCAAAAAGTATTTCTTACACAAATTATTAACATTTTAAACTAAACTGTTCAAATAAATGCAATAAAAACAAACATTTTGAGTACTGTAAATAGTTTGTTTACATTTGCTAGGGTAAAACAAAATGGCCGCGGCCATAGGCAAATTTGAGCCAACTCCCTGGTGGACAAAATGTGAACTACATGCCAGGTCTGACAGAAATCGCGTTTGTTTCCCTACTTAGTTTATATATTACTTTAGTATTCACTATTTAAGGATGAGCGAGTGAGAAAATGTGTTTCAGTATACATTTGATGAAGTAGGGAAGATGAGCGAAGCGATGTGATGAGGATAAGTTCTGAGCTACCTGATTTTTTATTTTAATACACTGTTATAATCAGTTGACAGCATGAGAAAATAATATAAACGAGCCAATAAAGGTTGAACTACACCCACAATTTGATATCGGTCCAACCTCATTACTTCCTTAACAATATTTCCCCACACTGTCAACTTATTATAGCCGTGTATATTACTATAACATGTTATAATATTTGATTTTTATTTTCAGTTATCAATTCTATTACATCTCTACTATGGATTAAAATAAATTCTTCTAGTCACTTGATTATTTTATACAATTTGTACTTTAAGTTTGATTTGCATCAAAACATTTAAAAAAAACTAAATTTTTGTTTCAAAATGATATGAAATATCATTGTTTTTTTTTTTTGTAAAATAATTTTTAATTGATTGTAAATTTTACTGTTATTTTTTGTTAAAAATAATTTTTAGAGGAAATGAAATTTAGTAATTGAACACCCTGATTCTAATTGTTAGAACTTGAGGGAAGCTTGTAATGCATTTTTTGTATCTATTCTAGTAAGTCTGTTTTGTAAAGTGGAAAACTTATCGTAGTATAATCTTATATTGAGTATACTAGGTAATCCTGTTGAAACTCAGGTAATTTCTTTTTCTTCTTTTACCAGGAACTGATGATGGCTACTATGCTGAAAGCCATGATGATGGCTACAATGCTGAAAGCCAGTTCTGTATTTACATTTACTGCCTTCTTTAGTCTTTTTTTCTGGACAGCTTGTTTCTTCATTATCTTTATTGGCTCATCCTGATCCCCCTTCCTGGAGTTAGGGGGGAGAAAGAACCAATAGAACTCTCTGAATTTTTAGCAGGATGTTAACTGATCGGACCCAAAAACTTTAACTTTAAAAAAGTTAATTTGGTATAAATAATGATTTGAGGTTTGAATATTTCCAGAGTCCAATTATTGTATCAAAAGTTTTCTGCATTCATAGGGTAAATATTGCTTTAACAATGAACTATTAGCCGTTTTAATAGAAATAGCAGGTAGCCAACTTCTGAAAGAAAAAAATACCTACTAACCTAACTAACCAAGTGATGCCACTAAATAATTTGTGTAACTTACTCGTCAACAAAATTAAGTGGTCCTTGATATAATCCTGCTATTACTTTTTTCCGTTCCAGCTGACTTTAATCATGAGACCCTTCCCGGAAAGAGTTTTAACCAGTGTGTAATTCCCTTTAAATAAATAATTTTTTCTTGGCCTAATTTTTTTAATTGAACAAACTTCCAAAAATTATTTTATGGTTAATTCTTTTTCTTTATGATCTCATTAATTAAATTAAATGAGTAACCAAAAAAATGAAATTAAGCTTACATTTTATTTTAAAAAATAAAATAAATATAAGCTTACATTTATTTCTTAAGAAGGATAAATAAAAATAAGAAATCACGATCTTACGTCAATATTTTCGTATTCATTTTTGATGCCTTTTTCTTGTTAAAAATTGTTATTATTATTAATTTTAGAATGTAATTGGTTATAGATTTATAATATTTAAATAAATTGAATATAAAAATTAGATGGAGTTATTACGATCGATATATATAGTGAAGTATATAGGACAGCTGGAAGTAAATATTTGGTTTATTTCTTTTATATATTAATTTATTTAATAATAGAAAAATGATTTTTTTTAAGTTAAAATATATTGTTTATTGGGAATTTAATTGTGTATGTTGGTATGTAGAAAATTTCTCTTTATAGGTAGCAAAGAGTTCAAATCATTAATTTATAAGATAACCTGATTGGAGGATAAATCATCAATGAAAAGAAAAAAAAATAAAGTAAGAATTAGGTAAAACCAATAGAATTAATTTCTAATCTGTGAGAGAAAGGATTCTATTGGTGTACTCTGCTTCCTTTAAGCATTGGAGTTTGAATAAACCAATAGAATTCTTTTCTAATCAGTAAGAGAAAGGATTCTATTGGTGTACTCTGCTTCCTTTAAGCATTGGAGTTTGAATAAACCAATAGAATTCCTTTCTAATCTGTGAGAGAAAGGATTCTATTGGTGTACTCTGCTTCCTTTAAGCATTGGAGTTTGAATAAACCAATAGAATTCCTTTCCAATCAGTGAGAGAAAGGATTCTATTGGTGTACTCTGCTTCCTTTGAGCATTAAAGTTTGAATAAACCAATAAAATTTCAGTGAGAAAAAGGATAACATAAACATGTTATTCTACCCTTGCTTGCTACCTCTTGAAAAAATATACAATTTAAAAATATAATTTTCTTTAAACACTTAATGAATTTAATTAAATTCAGTTTGCACCTCTAATTCTTTTTTAAATTAAATGCCTATTACATTATTTGATTGACTATTAGTTAGTTATGAATTATTAATTAGTTATTTTTAAATGGTAAAATACTCATTATTTATTTTATTTGTATTTCTTTATTCAATATATATATATAACTTTTTTATAGAAATTGTCTAATAATTATGTAAAATTCCTATTTTTAAATATTTTTTTTTATTATTTGAATGAAAAATAATGAAACAAAATTTTAAATTAATATTATAAATATTAAAAAAAAGTAGCAATAAAAAGATTAAATTATGTAAACAAATTACAAATTTATGTACAAAGTCAATTGAACAATTTATTAGTATTTTATAATAATTATTTAATGTGAAATATGGTAAACAGTTTTATCGGCATGATTTTATTTTTTTTTAGAAAATAGTTTTTCAATAATATTAAAATCAGTTATACTTGATGGGAATTTATGAAAAGGGGTGATTTTAAAAACCACTTTTTTTGTCAGGAAACTGGCTTCTTAAAATTTACATTGCATTGCCAATAGGGTGTTGATTTATTTTAAACTATGTATAAAACTGATCAATTTATTAAATAAATCGGTGGCAAATTTTATTTAAATTAATATCCTCTTTGTTTGAGTCTTTATTAATTTTAAAGCATCAAAAAATCAAAAATCATTTGTAAAAGGCAAAAGCAGTGTAATATTTTTTTTAACTTCTTGGTTTGTCTCTAATAATAGAGTGTTTTGATTATTTTTTTATTGTTTTCTCTGACATTATAAAATATAATGTAACTAACTTTAAAATTATAAGGAAAAAAAATATTTTAAATGAAATATTGATAAACAAAATATAATTGAAAAAACGTGTTCTTGGAAGAAAGGATGCCATGAGAGCTTGATTGTAGAATTACACTCAAGGTAGCATTACATACCTTGAGATCGTATAAATAATAGTCGTAGACTAAAACTCCTAGTGAAATCCACATATACACTAGTTGAGTTTTCTCCCTACTCTGGCATCTATTTTCCCCTCTTATTTCCTTAATCACATTAGTGATGAAACCCGATTATATCATTTATAGACAAAATTTTACTGAAAAATAAAAAGATAATCGAATACTCTGTTATGATTAGTGTTACAATGAAATAATATTTTATACACTAATTTATCTGGCATTTCAAAAGACAATATTAATTGAAAAAAAGATAGTTGGATAATATTCTGATTTATTGTAATTTTCTGAGATTGTAAGAGGTTATTCTAGAGCATTACTTAAGCCTTTTATATTAGAGATAAAAGAATAGGTATGAGTCTATAGTCCAAGAGCCGGACCTGAAAAAATGTGACTCATTTTGTACTACTTGAAACCAATTTTTTCTGAAAATATACCTTAAATTATGAAGAAGTAACATAAGTGTTATGTTATGATAAGTCTGGTTATCCAGAGTGGAGTCCTTCATATGATTGCGTATGCTCAAAATTTTATAAAATCGCGCAAATTTCAGTATTTTAAAATAAGTGGTTCCAATGTGCACATGACCCCATGTGCAAAATATGAAGAGAATATTTTTTACAGATGATAAAATGTTCAATAAAGCAAGTGTTCAATCATCAACTAACTACAACCAAATAATAAAAGAAAGGAAGTCTCTCCACAAAACAAAACTTTATTGGCAAAGCACTTTCAACCTAACTAGAGGCCATCATCAGAGCAAAACCATTGAGATGTTAAAGAAGTAGTTTTTTGCTCTACTTCTTTAACATCTCAACGGTTTTGCACTGATGATGGCCTCTAGTTAAGTTGAAAGCGCTTTGCTAATAAAGTTTTGTTTTGTGGAGTGACTTCCTTTCTTTTATTATTTAAGATGACTCCATTCACGCTCATTCTACTAGTATGACTACAACCAAAGTTATGACTCTTTCAAAAGCACCAAAAAATAATTTATGGAAAGTCAGCAAATTTCTTTGAAAAAATATTGACTTTTTCTGCTTTTTTTTAGATCATTTAACACATGTCGTCTTTTAAGTTGAAGCTATGCGATTTTTACGAAAAAACACTCGTTTCATAGGAAATTTTATCAGCTTTAAAAAATGTTCTATTCATCTTTTGCACACGACCTACAGGGAACCACTTATAGCGAGAAAACTGAAATTTGTGTGATTTTATAATATTTTGAGCGAACGCATTCATATGAAAGGCTCCACTCTGGATAGGCAGACTATGTTTTTTATTTACAATTTAAGGTATATTTTCAGAAAAATTTGGTTTCAAGTAGTTAAAAATGAGTCACATTTTTCAGTCCTGGCTCTTGGACTACAATATATTCTCCTCTATGGGATGTGTTGTAGAACATTACTTACATCCAAGTGTCTCAATCAACTCATTTTATTTTTTTTAAATTACAGGCACAACATTTTATCTAAGAGTGACTTAAAACTAAGTCTTCAATTTTTGCTCTCATAGGTAATTTTGTTCAAAACTATTTTGCCAAAAACCAGGTGAATGTCTCCTATTCAAAAAATAATATCAAACATTTGAAAAGACACTACTTTCCTGTTTTTAAGTGACTTTATCATACGCTTGACAGCAGTGACAGCGTAAAAAATAAATTAAAAAAAAGAGAAGAAAACCGCCCTAAATCTACTAAAATAAGAAAAAAAACTATTTAAGAACTTCTAGAAGACAGCACCAAGAAAGAAGAAGTCAGAGAACAAAAAGAAATAATAAAAAAATGCAAGAAAACAGCGGAGGACTAAACGAGGTAATGGAGACCAATCAACTTACTATGACGGACATACCAAATACACCAGAACAATATGACACACATGACATGGGTCCATACCATGTTATAATACAACACAAAAATACCAATTCTAATAATAAAGGAATATCAAGACTCCACCCCATGACGATAGGTAAACTATTACATGAAACCTTAGGATTTAAAAACAACGAAATTACTCAAATAACCAGTATTTCTGTGAACAAAATAAAATAACACTTAATAATAGATTAATGCAAACAAACTCATAACTTCCCAAACACTAAATGAAAATTATAACACATTCATACCAAAATCAATAATCTACAAAAAAGGGGTTGTTCGGGGAATTGAGCAATCCTTAACAGAATCAGAAATTTTACAAAATATGAATTTTCAGAATACAAATATAAACTAATTAACGTTAAACGAATAACAAGAAAAGTGATTGACAACAATACACCAAAATTTATACCCACACAATCAATATTTATAACAGTTAGAGGCCAATCATTACCACCTTACGCTTATCTACACTTTGTGAGATGCCCAATTGAACCGTACATTCCCCGAGTAATACAGTGTCAAAATTGTCTCCGATTTGGACATAGAGAAATTGATTGCAAAGGTTCTACCCGCTGTGAAACATGCGGGTTAAACCCTTCAACTCATGGAATAAATGATAAAAATGAGATACAACAATGCCCTAAAATAACTTCCCCCATATGTATTCACTGTAAACAAGGACATAAGACAACAAACTTAAAAGACTGTCCCGAATTTAAAATACAAAAAAGCATAAAGAAAACTATGGTACAAAATAATATATCTTTCGGCGAGGCAAATTACAAATTAAAAAACATATGCAACAGTCCTTCAATCCGAACCAACTGAAACTATTCCCAACCTAACCATAAATACTGAATCACGCAAATATCAAATACAAACCTTACCAATCCCCAAAAATAATCCTAAGCGCCAAAAACTTCATCATATAGCCCCCGACAATAAACTATATATACAAACCCCTATAAACCCCAAACAAAACCGGAGGACTGATACAGTCAAATCCCTATAAACCAATGACTCCTACTGAAAACTATAATATTGACATTAATCAACACATAATAAACATTATAACTGAAGTAACAAAACAATATTTACAATTACACACAAACATTACACAAACTCACATAGACGACAATACTATAAAAAACTTAATACATTCTAAACTCAACTCACCATAACATGTCTTGGCCTCTTAACAAGACAAACAACCACTGCAGTGTCTTGAATGCTCGCAAGTTTAACTTGCGAGCATTCAAGATACTGCAGTGGAACATTAGGTCAGCAAATAACAAAAAACATTCTCTTGAACACCTCTTATTTCACATCCAATATTGACATAGCATGTCTTTCTGAGACATGGTTTGACAAACAACTAATATCACCTTTAAAGGATATAATTTACTATCTTTTAACAGACAAGACGACAGAAAGGGTGGTGGAGTCGCAATATTAATTAAATCTAATATACAGTACAAACCACTCCATAACCTACCACACATACACACAGACATTATAGGAATAGAAATAACATATAAACACTCAACATTAAATATAATTTCATTATACAACCCACCAACAAATAAAATAACGACAAACAAATGGCTTAATTTATTCAACTCTTTAACCACCCCATACCTAATATTAGGAGACTTTAACAGCCATCACACGGCATGGGGATGTACTTATAGTGACTTAAAAGGAGACAACTTACTGACAGCAATTGAAGATACCAATACAATTGTTCTTAACAATCACAAACCAACCCTAATACCCAAAATAAATCAAAAAACTAACTCTGTAATAGACCTTTCTCTAGCTTCTAACAATATTGCAACGGACTTTACATGGACAATTTTAGACGACCCCCATGGTTCCAACCACCTCCCTATAATAATTGAAACAAACTCTTTTAATATACCTAAACTATACAGGTATCCAGCAAGACGCTGGAATATTGATAAAGCTAACTGGACAGAATACCATGACACTTTACTAACTTTGACACAAAAAGTATTAGATAATCACATCCAACCAACTTACGATGAATTTATACAAGACATTAACGACGCATGCAAAAAATCTATCCCTGAAATAAAGAAACGTAAAATTACTTCCATTCCGTACCCTAATTTAATTCATTGGTGGGACTCTAGTTGTGAACAAACTAAAAACGATCGTTATAATGCTTACCAAAATTACAATACTAACCCTAACTTACAAACTTTTATTAGTTTCAAAAGAGCAAATGCTAAATTTAGACGAACATTAAAACGTAAACAAAAAAGTGGTTGGAAAAAATATTGTGACAGCTTAAACTTTACAAAAAAATTCCCCATCTTCTGTTTGGGAAATCTTTTAGAAAAATAAACAAAACTAAAATTAATGACTCCCATACTAATACAGGACCATGGCTTGAAGACTTTATGGACAAACTTGCCCCTCCGTCAGTTACCAACATAACTCCACCCTATATCCCAACCAATAATAATCACATACTGACCGAAACTTTTACAATCAATGAATTAAATGCTGCAATAAAGCACAGTAATACTGCTCCCGGCTTTGATAATATACACTATGACATGATACATCACTTACCAACAATATCAAAACAAATTCTTTTAAATATATTTAATAATATTTGGACTTCTCAACAATCCCTGACTCATGGCGCACATACATAATACTCCCAATAAAAAAACCAGGAAAAACTGTTGACATAGCTTCAAACTATAGACCAATATCTTTATCATCTTGCATGCTGAAGACATTTGAAAGATTACTAAAAAATAGATTAGAATGGTGGTTGGAATCCAATAACAAACTGCCTTTTTCACAAAAGGGCTTCAGAAGAAATAAATCAACCCTAGAAAGTCAAACACAACTAACAAATGACATACATAGTGCATTTACTCAAAAAAAATCAGTATTTATCTTCTTTTAGACATCACCGGAGCTTATGACAACGTAGATTTAACTATACTTTACCACAAACTTTTACGACTAGCCATACCAAAACAAACTGCAACTTTATCATTAAATTAATAACTGACCGAATCCTTCTTTTTCGAATTAACGGTCAAATAGTCGGACGTAGACTCACAAGACGAGGTGTCCCTCAAGGGGCCATCTTAAGCCCACTTTTATACTTAATACATACCTTTGACTTAGAACAAATTATAACCCCTCCTGTAAAAATACTTCAATTTGCTGACGACATACTTATATATACTATAAACAGCAAAATAAATGACATGATAACCGACCTAACTAACACGCTAAAACAAATACAGAATGGACAAAACTTACTGGGTTAGAACTATCCCAAGACAAATCTGAATGTTGCATCTTTACAAGACGTAACAATATCCTTCTTGATGACGAGATTCTTTTTGACAACATAAGAATAAAAAGAAAAAGACTGTTAGATTTCTAGGACTCTACCTTGACCAAAAACTGACATGGAAAGACCATATAAATACAGTAGTCTCAAAATGTGAAAAATACCTTAACATCATGAAAATGGTCAGCAATAAAGCATGGGGATGTGACCCAAAAACTCTTATTACATTTTAGGGCAACAATACGGGCATGCATAGACTTTGCCTCCCCATTTACGGTAATGCCAAACAATACTTACTTACAAAACTAGACCGTTTACAATACAGAGCTTTAAGATTATGTATGGGATATCTTAAAATCCACACCAATAACAATAATACATACTGAATGCTCAGAACCACCACTTAACATACGAAGACAATATCTGACTGATAAACACTTCATCAAATTATATTCTCACGCATCCCCTTTACTAACAACTATTGTCAATTTAAACAACAAAATAAATAATAATCATCGATACTGGCGACATAAAACCTCCATTACATATAAATAGCTACAAACTATTACAGCCTCATCTCAACCAAGTATATACCAACATAAATTACTCCCAATCTATCAAATTTCTTTTGACGATATCTACCAAACAATAACAATAAACATACCAAAACTAACTTATCCGTACAACACAACATTTCCATGAACAACTATACAACATACATCCACAACCCACCTACTTAATATTTACCGACGGATCAAAACAACAAGACAAAACTGGTTACTCATATTATGACTTGCAACTAAAAATTGGACAAAGTTTTTCATGCCCACAGTACACTAACATATTTACATTAGAAAGCTTAGGAATCTTACAATCTCTTACATATATAAAAACATTACAAAATACTCAAAACAAATACACTATTGCTTGCGACAACCAAGGAATACTTACAAAACTATCCAACATTTCACTCACTTCCAAAATAGATCACATATATATGCATATCCTACAAGAAATAAACGAACTGACCAAACAGTACAAACAAATAGACTTTATATGGGTAAAATCACACTCTGGAGTCCAGGGAAATGAACAAGCTGATCTCCTTGCAAAAAATCCAACAAGATCATCAAGCTATAAAATACCTGCAAGTGATCTTATATCAGTATCAAAAAAGAAAATGCTAGAAGACTGGAACACCAAACTCAACGAAGAACCAGAAAAGGGGAAAATTTTTAAAGAAATCATCAAGATAGTTCCCGCTAAACCTTGGTTCTGGAAATCGAGACTGTCAAGAAGAGATATTGTCTGCATAAACAGATTAAGAAGTCAACATGCCAGATGCATTCAATATCACTACAAGATTGGGTTAAGCGACTCCCCAGCATGCCACTCCTGCCCGACAATAGACGAAACAGTAGAACACATCCTACTAGACTGCACAAAATACAAGACAGAACGGACAAAATTATATCAAGATGCCAACCTTCAAGATATCCAAGACAATACTGAAAAAATCAAGACTCTGCTCTTCTCAAAATTAAAAAATATAATAAATACACTCAAATTCGTAAATAAAATTAACTATTCCCCTTAGCCTCAAAAAAAAAATCTAGAGACCAAACCTTAACAGTTAAACCCCCAAACGTAAAAAAAATAATAACATAACCTTTACACCCAGGACCCGCGTGTCCGATCAACCTGATTGAGGTTTTTCTGTGGTTTCCCTCAATTTTACAGGCGAATGCCAGGTTGAATCATTAAAAGTCAGTCCACAGACTGCATAGGCAACCTTTTTGAAACTCCTGCAAACTACCTATACAATATAATCCTATTCAAAACACCACCAAAAATACCTTTTGACAATCCCCCCCCCAAAAAAAAATAAACAAATAAATAAAAAATAAAATACCCAAACCAAAAAATATAAAATTATCCTTGACCCAAACAAACCCCCTCACACCCCAAAAAATAATCAAAATTTATACCACAAAAATAACAAATAAATAAATAAAATAAAGAGGCACAAATTACCCTAATCAATAAATATAATATGGCTCCGGTATACACAAAATAAATATTGTATTACTTTTGCCAATAAAGAACTTGTTTAAAAAAAAAAAAAAAAGTGACTTTATAATCTAGGAAAAATAAGCTTATGAAATTGGGTTCATAGAGGGGGGAGAGGTGGATTTTTTAAGGGGGGTGGGTCTCTGACCAAAATGAGCCCCACCTTTCGAAAAAAACCCCTCCCTTCCCTCATGACCACAATCTCATACGCTAATTTTTCCTTTGAAAAATCACTAAAAGCATTTAATGGGTTATAATTAAAAGAAATTGCCTTTGTAGAAGTTTGATATTATGCTTAGAAATAATTCTTACTTTATTGGTTAGTACTCTTGGGTAAAGATTATGAAACAAGGGCAAGAATATATATATTTATATATATATATATATATATATATATATATATATATATATATATATATATATATATATATATATATATATATATAATATATATATATATATAATATATATATATATATATAATATATATATATATATATATATATATATTGCTGTGGTTTGTTTTTCTCTTAGTTGACAATTTAGCCAGAAAGACGTGTTCAAAGAAACTCAGTTGTCAGTTTGTTCCCATTATGTGACGTATTGTAAAATAAATATAGTGAAGTCATGCGTATTTCATCAGAGTAGTCATTATAGTTTTTCTATAATGAATTAATTAAAAACTTTGATAAGTTTTTTCAAAAATTGTTATGAAAAAAAAAGTTATATTGTTACTCTAGTCTAACTTAATCTAATTTTTTTTTTATGGCAAAAAGAGCCCGACGTGGCTTGTTTGCCTGGCTTATGCCTCCCCACCCTTGTTACTACTACTAATCTAATTTTCAAATGTAAAAAAAAAACTATTAAAAATATGTTATAAATAAAACTGTCTATTTTTATTAATTTATTTGAACAAATCCGATAATAAAAATTTAAAATATTTCGTATTTGAATTTAATTTATGGTTTTTAACTTTTGTGAATAAAATAAAATTAAGAATTTTACTTATTTACTAGACAGCCAATGTTATTATTTAATAGAATATCTGAAATAAAAATGGAAAAAACAGTAGTTTAAATTATTTGGTTTATTAAACTGTATTTGAGATCAAATATTTTTGCTGTACAAGTCTTGTATCGGTCGCAGAACCCAGGCGTGGTGTTCTACGTCATAAGGTTTATGCATCATTCAGTCATAGGATTTACAGGACCACAGAGTAGAGTAAGAAAACAACCAGTCTAGTGATTTACTTGAAATTGTGAAAAATCAAATAAAAGTTGTACTAATCAAGAAACAAATCAATTATAGGGTATTCACTATTTATATTTGCGATTTACTATCTGAGGATTCACTACGATCATCCTCGGATAGTAAATACATCTGTTTCATTCTCAGCGGTCACCCATACAGCACTAATCACACTCAATGCGGCTTGTCGTAATGAAACAAAACTTAGTATATTTATTTATTAACGTTTTAAATTTCAATTTCATTGGAATTAAATTGGAAATTAATTTGGATTATTTTCTGATTTAAAAAAAAACTTACACAAGTCATTCAATAAAAATTAAACTAATGCTGATAATGAGATGAAACTTTGCACATATGTTAGTCTTACACATGGCTACATGCGTACTACAGTCTATCGTTTAGTTTAAAAATCCCCAAGGTCATAAGTATTTTGGGGATTGACCAATCAGAGAAGCCGCTGCCAACCTCTCACTTAAAAAGAGAAAAAAATCCCTACCACATTAACCCCTGTAGGGAAAAATCTTCTTCCCGGCAATCGTTCACTTTGTTTGTGGTTCTTCTTTTAATTACATCGTTTTCAAAACTACTTTCAAATTAATCTTAAATTATATTTTAAAATGAAACTACACAAAAGAAATGTAATTAAACATTGCCAAGAAAATACAGGTAAAATAACCTGATTTGTTTACATAGTTTTTTCCCGCTCTCTTCTTGCAGGGATTTTTTTTCCTAAGAATCAGTGGTGTCTAAACTGACCTGTTAAGATTTTTAAACTAAACGATAGACTGTTAATCTCAAATTGATGGTTTTTTTTAAATGTTTGCTTATTCATTATTGCGGGTTAGTGATGTCATTTAAAAATATTATCTGAATAGCTATTCAACTACACCCATAGATTGATTTCTGTACAAAGTTTCAACTCTCTATCATAAAACACTGGGAGCTATGATGATAACAAACACACACAGACAACATTGTAAAAACCACTCAGGAGGTCTTAAAAACACCTGAGACAAATAATTCCGGTGACATCCTGGTTTTAAATTTTTTTTACACACAACACAATACTTTTCCTTTATATCTACGGTATAAATGAAGAGAAGTAAAAGTCAGTCTGGGTCATTTTTTTACTTTCTTTGCTTTAAATTGAAGATGTAGAGGCTTGTTTGTTTGTTACTTCTGAGTTTATTATCTCTATAACTAATATAGAGGCTGATAGTAATATGCTGCTGAGTATATAGAGGCTGATAGTAATATACTGCTGACTAGTATATAACTAATATAGAGGCTGATAGTAATATACTGCTGACTAGTATATAACTAATATAGAGGCTGATAGTAATATACTGCTGACTAGTATATAACTAATATAGAGGCTGATAGTAATATACTGCTGACTAGTATAACTAATTACTGATAGTAATATACTGCTGACTAGTATATAACTAATATAGAGGCTGATAGTAATATACTGCTGACTAGTATATAACTAATATAGAGGCTGATAGTAATATACTGCTGTATATAACTAGTATAGCTGACTATATAATATAGAGCTGATATAATATACTGCTAGTATAACTAATATACTGATAGTAATACTACTATATAACTAATATAGAGGCTGATAGTAATATACTGCTGACTAGTATATAACTAATATAGAGGCAGCTGATATTAATATACTGCTGACTAGTATAATGATATAAAGGATTGAAATTATAAAAAATATAATGAGTGTGGATGAGTGAGAGATAGCTTAGATATTGATAGAGTAAATGATATTTCGATGGGCTGTATATTAAAAATGAAGCGATGTTTTAACAAATTGCCAAGACTAAAAGTGTTTGTTTTCTTGAGACTACAATTTTTATTTGAAACTACTGTTAGAATTGAGTCTGCATATTGTCCGACCCTAAGTAAAACAGCAGACCTGTAGTTTTCTTACTCTACTCTATGGTCCTGTAAATCCTTTGGTCGAATGCTTTATGAATCTTATGACATAAAATATCACTCTTGGAATTTATAGATTTAATTGATTGGCAAAAATAAATTAAGGAAGGAATTTCATTGGTGTAGGCTTCAATATGAGAGGACAGGATTAAATAATTCTGTATTCTTGGCAATTATAACGCAAGACATTAATCAGCATGAACCTATAGAATTTCTCAACAAAAACTCTTTGGTTTCACTACTTCTCTTATAGAACTTCCACATTTTTAATAACTAGAATAAAATGACTTATAGTTCTGTATCACAATAAAAAACATTGTATCACTTAATGGCCATTAAGTGATACAGCCAACTCTGTGGCCATTTTCAGGCCTGAAAATGGCCACAGAGTTGGCTGAAATATATAGCTGCCATTAAGTGATACAATGTTTTTATTGTGATATAGAACTATAAGTCATTTATTCTAGTTATTAAAAATGTGGAAGTTCTTCCCTCACTAATTTTTCGGCAAGAAATCAATGCCAAAACATATTAATCCGTGGCAATTGTTTACTAAAAATAACTATAAATGATTACTCTTAACTCATTTCATTTGTCTATATTAAGACCATTATGCCAAAAAAAATGTTTAATAGAAATATCTCTGGCTATAAAGAAAATATCAAAAATATTAGGTGAACCTTCTTTTTTAATTTGAAAGCTTTGTTTTAACATTTCAGACTTTTAAATTAGAGCTCAATTTGCAAACTTTTAGATTAGGGCTCGATTTTGAATGTACTTATTAAAATGCAAATATTAACAAACAAAAGTCTCTTATAGAATACAAATTTAGAGGCAAAACGTTTTCAACTTAGCTAGAGGCCATCATCAGTGATAAACCGTTAAAGATTTTGTGTTTTGCACTTAAGATCTCTCTAGCTAGGTTCAAAGAGCTTTGCTAATTAAGTTTTATTATTTGGAGTGAATTTTTAATTTAATGTTTTGTGATGAACTCGAATTGTGTTTCTATGTGAAGACTAAATCAAAGCTGTGCTTAAAATTTTCAGAAACAAAACTAAAAATCAAAAGCTAAAAATTTTTTTGATGTTTTGCATTTTAGAGATATTTACATTTTGTCAAATGTATCCCTCTTTATTTAATGAATGAACCTTATAATACTATTTTTTTATAGTTTAATTATTTTTTTAAATAAAAAAAGTAGAGATTTCCCCATTTTAATTAATTATAAAAATGAGCCCCACTGCCACTATTTTAAAAAAATAATTAAAGAACGAAAAATTTATAAAAATAAAATCTTGTTAACTATTAATTATTGTGTAAATAAAATAAATTCATATTTGTAATGTTTTTAATGGAATATTGGTAAAAATGAACTCTGTAAGAGCATTTTTTGCTTGAAGATAAATTTTAATGCTGAAATAAATACATTATTTTTATTACACTGTTAAGTAAAAGAAATATTTATAGAGTAGGGCAATCAAATGTTAGAAAACAGTTTTTTTTAATTAAAAGAGTGAAAAGTCGAGCAATTGGATAAGAAAATGATTCCACCGTAATTTAGATGTTTTGTCATCAAAGAGACTTATACTCCTAGAGGATAGACTAGGGTTGAATAACACTGTGATAAGGGGTCTGGTAGTGTGGAAATATCTATTACTTGCCATAAATGTACTTACTCCTACTCTAGGAAGACTAGAGACTCCCCACCCTTCTACAACCCCTATTAGTACACTGTTTTATAATGCACCCTACAAATAATGAGCATTCTTCAATGACTTCACATTAAATCACTATATACAACACATATAATTAAAGAATATATGTAATAGATATTAATTAAAACATTTTAAATCCATTTTACTTAATTTAAGACAAAGTAGTAAAAAAAAATGATTTAATATTTGTGTGGAATCATATATGAATGTTTTAGAATCAGCATAAATTGAGTCCATCGTAATAGAACGAAAGAATAAAAAGTCCCTCTACAATTAAATATTTTATTAAAAGTAAAGCAGAGCGCTTGCAACCTTACAAGAGGTCATCATCAGTCCCTATTAAACAAATAAGACAAAAATGTCAAAACAAAATCTATACATAAAATTACAAATTATACCAAAGAAAACATAAATTAATTTATCTGTTTTAAATTAATTTTCTGTTTTCTTAGGTATAATTTGTAATTTTATGTATGGGTTTTGTTTTGTCTTATTTGTTTAATAGGCACTGATGATGACCTCTTGTTAGGTCGAAAGCGCTCTGCTTTACTTTTAATAAAATCCTTAACTGTGGAGAGACTTTTTATTCTTTCGTTCTTTTACATATATTAAATTTTTCATATTAATATATGGAAAATCAAAAAATTACGTCACTAATACACTGTTATAGTACCAAGCTACCCAGACAATGATGAGAGCCCTGGTATCCTCCCTCTAATAGTATAAATCTCTGTAAATGTCGCCCTATATTAAATGTTAACACAAAACTGCCAACAATTTATCAACATAACAATGACGTTTGAATTTTCTTCACAGGTTTAGTCGTATCATTTGGAGGGTTGTTTAACATAAGGTTATTGACACATAAGGTTAAACTGTACAATTTGAAGACTCCAACAGGTGGATCACTAAGTTTCATAGTAAATGTAAATGATGTTACATTGAAAACTTTGTTTTTGCTTTACTCTATAGAAATTTAAAGTTAGACGTAGCTAAATCATTTGAATTTCACTTTATTTACTCTAGACACAACTGTTTTAATTTAGCATTTTTTAAATTAAAAATTATAAAAAAAAAACACTATAAGTCCAGTTGTCACTTCATATCGGAGAATAATTGCCCCCCCCCCCCTAAATTAACAAACAATGTAAATATCTGTTTTTTAATTATTAATTAAAATTTTAAAATAAAAGTAATATTATATTAATGATATTTATTATATTAATATATTATATAAATATATAAAAACAAATAGATAGAAAAAAATTTCGGATAGTTTTTATAATAGATTTTTTTTAAGTAATTTATTTGAATTATTATAAAATATGATCTAATAGGGTGGCTTTGCGAGAGGTTTTTTTTGTCTGTTTTTATCATAGAGATATTATTTCTAGAGGAGCCCTATGGGTTGAATTTTGAAACATCAAAAAAGTAACCTGAACACCTTCGAATAATAATATAATAAAACAAACAATACAAAATAACAGTAACTTATATAATAGAATGTTTAAAATACAAACAATGTATAAAAACCAGATTGATTTATTATAACCTTAGCACACTCTTAGAGGAGGTTTTAATGAGGTTACACAGAGCCCCTGCGATGGGTATGCTACCTCTAGTAAAACATCTCTATAGGTCCTAGTATATATAGTTACATATCTCTATGGGCGGTAAGCTTCTCATTGTATTTAAAAGCTTATATTGTATTGTATTAAAATGCCCTCTCTAGTAATATATCTCTATGGTTTCAAGTCTCTCAATATATTATGATAGGGTATGCCCTCTCTAGTAATATATCTCTATGGGCGGCAAGCTTCTCATTGCATTGAAAAGCTTGTATTGTATTGTATTCATATGCCCTCTCTAGTGATATATAACCACAGATATATGTGGTAACATATATCTGTGGTTAAATGTAACCAAAGATTTTTAACTCATTGCAAGGTTTAATTACTCTATCCAAAATGTATTAATTTAAAAATTTAGAACAACAGCTGTGTATGTCAATCATAAGCTTTCTTAAAAAATAGAACAACTAATATTTCAGTAGAATCAACAGGTGAGTTTATCATATTTTGGACCCCTCAGAGTCCCATTACACAGCATCCCTATGCAGAGAGTCGACTTCCTCTTCCCAAATGAAACTTATACTACTAGAGGGAGGACGAGGGTTGAATAGCAGAGCGATAAGGGGTCTAGGAGTGTGACAATATCCATTAGTTATAATGCACAATATTGGCCTATTAGTTTATAATGCACCCTACCAACTGGAGGCATTTATCATTGTTGTTACATCAAATTAATCAGTAACATTTAATAATCAGTATTTTTATTAATCAGTACATTTAATTAAACAAATAAAGAATATATGCCGTAGATAATTATTATAACTTATTTTAAATTCATTTGACTTAATTTAAGAAAAAAAAAATCAAAGAATAATGTAATATTTACATAATTATTATAAAAAAATAATAATAAGTAATTATTATGAAAAATTAAAAAAATAATATCACCAATGTACAATATAATTGTGTGAAAGACACCTAGAAAATATTAAAAGCAATAAGCAATGTTACATCTCGGAACTGTTCCATCATTCGACATTCGTCATCATTGATGGCTCGACATAATGTCATGTCCCATTCTGTTTTGTTGCGTCTAACTCATCAGGGCCCCGACAGAATCTGAACAATTCCCAGATGTAGCATATCATTTTGCTTGTTACATTTCCTAGGTGTCTCTCGCACAATTATATTGTGTCAACTTTTCATAAATAATTAGAGTTTGACCAAAGAACTTGGTGTCTAATTACAATGCTGAGTACTGTTGACGTCAGGATAGTTTGTTGTCACAATCCATTTACTCAGACAAATAGGCCAATTCAAATCAAGGTATTTTTTAAGATTATATGACCCTTAGTTTTGTACTTAAAAACCCCAACATAATGGACACAATTAATAAATTTCGAAGGTAAATAAACACAAAAAACTACGGGATCACCTAAATTAATGAAGTGTCGAAATCAAAATATAATTTGGTAAACAAACAAAAGAGTGATCTGTTGGATTAAAAACTGAATGCCAAGGTTTATCAGCGCACTTTCAATTTGCTTCTGTTCTTAGAAGGTTGCAAAGTCCAAACAATATAAACACTAAGAGCTCGCAAAGTCACCCTTGGAAAATTTCATTCACATAAAATAAATTTGATGTAAAACAAAAAATAGAGTTAATAATTATGACAAATTTTAATTAATAATATTAGGTTGATACTAAAAAAACATAACTAAAAAAGAAATATAAGAAGTTAAAAAACTGCTTTAATTGTATTTTATAGGAGTTATAGTTAAAACAAATACTTTTTCAAGCTATATCTTATTTATTATTTTTGTTATTTTTTTGGGAAAATTTATAAATTTTAAAACACATTAGTAGTCTCTTCCACATATAGCACCTACATGGGGCTTTTTTATTTTGAGACAAATTATTTAAGTTTGCTGCTTTGAAAGCATTATAAAGGGTCGGTATAAAATAATTTAAACGAGTTAGGAGCAAAAATATTAATCATTGAGGAGGCTCGTAATAGTAAATGAAAACATATTAAGAATGTCTTGTATACATTTGATGGCAAACATAGGTTTTTCTAATTTGTTTGGAACAATAGAATTTAATTTCTATCTTAATTTTAATGATAATCTGAGACAGGTATAAAATTAATAAAATAAATCTGTTCAATTATACATTTATTAAATTTTTAGTTAAATTGTTACTATTATAATCTGTTAAGAGAGTAGCTAGAGGGAAACATCCTGATTTGTCATTTCCATCCTGGTTATACAATTAGTACTATTGTATAAGATGCGGCTAAAATCATATATATATATATATATATATATATATATATATATATATATATATATATATATATATATATATATATATTATAAACAACTATTAAGAGTACTAATTTTACTCAAGTTCATTTAGGGTTAGGGATCTTTACAAGTACTGACATTTCGCACAGGCTCAGAACCCTTATTGAAGAAAACGGCATGTGAATAGATTTCTGTCCCTCGCATGAAGAAAATCCTAGAGGCCCGAACAGGATTGAACTTAGACTGTCGAGGTGGCAGACAGATGTGCTAACTATTATACCCCCGTTGTGATCGTATATAGTATTATTCTATTTTAATATTGCTCTACCAATAATAATGTTCACCAACAGGGTTGCCCCCCTGTAGATATTTAAACAATCATGCTAACAATTTAGAACCAAACAGGATATGTCCCTCTCACTAATTTTCTGTCCTGTCAAGTTTTTTGTTACATACTTTTATAGAAGTTTTTCAAGCCTGATGAAATTTTGTGATTAGTAAACTTATTCAAATATTTTTAACAGCTGTCAACCTGTTAAAAATTAGTGAGAGAAGGATTCTATTGGTCAATTCTTATCTAAAAGAGGAACCACTTCAAAATTGAAATCCTTCCCTCTAAAATTGTTTGATAGGTCATCGAACAATCAAAACTATAATTTATTTAAAACAGATTTCTGTCCCTGTCCTTTTTTATACTACAAACATTTAATTACACGTAATTTCAATAAAATCATTGTGTTTTAACTATACCTCAAAATTATGTGTTTTAATAAAAGCTAGTGTCAGTTTAGAATTTTCTTTTTTATTAAAATTAATACATTTTAGTTTAATTAAATAAACTTGTTATAGAGCTGACTGGATCAGTAATTTAAATTGAAAAAATTAAAAACTTAACAGTTTTGAATATCATAAAATGTATAACTTGTTCTATTCATTCAATAATTTTTCTTAATTCCTTTTAATTTTTTTTTTAAATTGAAACAAGTTTTACAAACAACGATCAAGGAATAAGTAAAAATATAAAGTTTATATTGTTTTGAGTGTATTAAGTATTTGTTTTAAAGTTGGGGTCCTGTGCTTTAATTTTTATAAAAAGGGTAAAGTATAACATTAAGATTAATTAAATACCTACTTACAATACTAAAATTAAGCATTAGTGTTGTCAAAGGCTGGGAATTGTCGTTATCCGTGTTAAGAAAATTAAGAAAAAATTGTATTATTCCGCAGTGATGAATTTGGTCCAATGGCCAATAATCCCCTCGGGGATTTACCTCCTTCGATAAGGCCAACTTAATATTAGTACTGTAAAGACAGAATATGCTTGTTTTAAGTATGTTATGTCTGATGATATTTTAAGGAACGAAGCAAAGAGTCCATAAAAACCAAAGAGACTAATACTATTAGAGGGAGTACAGAACCCGATTTACCCAGTGATAAGGAGTCTGGAAGTGAGACAGTTTCCATAAGTGCTGTAACTGTACTTACCCCTACTATAGTCTCCCTAGAGAGAGACTAGATACTCCCCCACCCCTCTACAACTCCTATTAAGACACACACTCTACAAACGGAGGACATTTTTCAGTGAAGCCACACTAAACCACTTTATTCAACACAGACAACTAAAAAATACATGCAATAGATAATTATTAAAACTTACTTTAAATTCATTTTACTTGATTTAAAACAAAATAGTCAAAAAATAATGTAATATTTACGTGAAATTGTTATCATTATGAGAAATAAAAAAATGACGTCACCAATGTACCGTTATGACACCTAGCTACCCAAGAAATGTTAAGAACTGTTGTATCCTCCCTCTAATAGTATTAGTCTCTTTGATAACAACAATAACCTTTTCAAAGACCTTTCACCCTAACATAAGGTCATCATTAGTATCTTTACAAAGAAGTAATGTTTATTTGAAATAATTTTTATTTGTTTTACTGTTTTCACTTGTTTAAAAACTAGTTTTGGTTGTTTTTAATATTTATATTGTTTTTACTTCTATGTACAGGTGCTGATGATTGTCATCATGTTAGCTTAATAGTTCTTTGAAGAACTATGGTTTGAAAAAATTGGATGGTTTTGAAAAGAATGGTTTTGAAAAAGAAACTCTTTTTCTTTGTTCCTTTAATTATTTATGTCTCTTGTATTTATGTTACATTAACTTTTCTTAAAATTAATGATATTTCAAGGAAATGTGAAGGGAATCAGAATAGGTTTAAACAAAGTAATGATTTAAAAGTTTTAAGTTATAAAGCTGGCTATATTAAAACTTTTTAAGCACGTTTACTTTTCTAATTTCTCCACACCCTGCTGTTATTACAAACTATAAATCCTTCTGAATTTTGTACTTTTTCTTTGTAAACAACCTGCAACAAAATACTAAGTTATTTAAAAAATAAAAATTAATATAGTGTCTTCTATGATACATTGTTTTAATATAAAATGAAAAAAAAATATAGAAACTATGGAAAGCACTAGGTAAGGATAAACTGGTTTTCCCTTAAAATTTTATTGTGTATTTTCTATTCGACGAATGAGGTAAACAAAAATTAAAAATAATTTGTTGAAATGATTTTTTTTAAATACATTTTTCTTAATTTTATAAAAAGTGTAGGTTCCTCGCAGGCTGGCACCCTGGGTCCATTATGCTAAGTAAGGTCTCAATGCATGAACATAACTTACATACAAGCTTTATTTTTTACTCAAAAATTGCTTAAATTAAAATATCTCTTTATTAAATTTATTTGTTTACCTTATTCCATACTTTAAACATAGAGATATATTATTAGAGAGGGCATACTTTAAACATAGAGATATATTATTAGAGAGGGCATACTTTACTTCAATACAATGAGTGGCATGAAACATGTTAGAGCTCTGTGTAACCTGATTGCAGCCTTCTTCAAGAATGTTTAGGTTATAATAAATCAATCTTAATTGGCTTTTAGCTCAATTGTTGTGTTTTGTATTGTATACATTCTAATAATAGAATGTATTATTATTATGTATACATTATTACAGGTATAAACTGGAGGAACATTTCAGGTGTACCAATATTAAACCCTTAAATTTCAGATGTACCAACATAAAATTGATAAATTTCAGATGTACCAACATAAAATCAATAAATTTCTGATGTACCAACATAAAATTGATAAATTTCAGATGTACCAACATAAAATCCATAAATTTCAGATGTGCCAACATAAAATCCATAAATTGCAGATGTACCAACATTAAATCCTTAAATATCCGATGTACCAACATTAAATCCTTAAATATCCGATGTACCAACATTAAATCCTTAAAAAAAGGTGAAACTTGTCTCATGTTTCTGAAACGGGTATCTGCAATCTTGTAGAGTTTATTTGGTTATATTATAGTATAACACATGGCTAAAATCAGTTGACAGTGGGGGAAAATAATGCCAGGGAGCCAATGAGGTTAATCCTGGATGTTAAACCATGCCTACAATTTCATTTTGTACCAACCTCAATGGTTCCTAAACACTATCTTCCCACGGTGTCAAATGATTTTAGTCGTGTGTTATACTACAATAATAACGAAAGTTGTGACCTTTTTGATTTTTCACAATTCAAATGATAAAGCTTCTCTATAAAAGAGTAAATTTTGTTTACTGACATTTTCTGTCATTTTATAAATTAATTTAAATTTTATATTTTGTTTATAAAAAAAAATTTTACATTACAATTTTAGTTTCATTAGATTCACCTGAAGATGTTGAGCTTCCCTCAATGAAACGTTGTGAAGATTATTATATGTAAAGGTTATTAAATAAATTAATATTTATAAAGGACTGCAGTCTTCAAGAAATTTAAATTTTATATAAGGCTTCTCTAATAATTTTATCTTTATGGCATTAAGAGACAAACAATACTCTATTTCATTTTGGATGTTTTTAACAAGTCGTATCTTACAATAAAAATAAAGCTAGTTGTATTCATAAAATAATAAATTCAATATTTGAATTTATCATTTTAAATCTTCCATTTCGTTTTATTGTTTATTATGTATGGATTTAAAAACACTCTACGAAAGAAAAATATTAAAAAAAGTATATTATTTAACAATAGGAATTGTAAAACAAATATGTCATTATGTTGAACATAAATATTGGGTTACTTGCTGGGTTTATTTTATTATGAATGAGAGTTAGTAATAATGTTCGTGATCTTTATCGTTTTAAATCTCAATGTAAAAACCATTTTTGTGGAAAAAATTGAAACAGAACTACCACAAGATTACTGTCCAAACTATTTAAACAAGATTAAATTTATAAGTGGAGTGGGGGTTAGAGGTTTGGTCAAATGAAATAAAAACAAAAAAATTGCATTTTTATTTTATCTGAACCTAAATTTAATTTAAGTTAAGAATTAAATTAAAAATTTTATTCAAGTCCACTAAGAATAAAATATGGTAAATATTAAATAGGGTGTTAAGGTTCACTTTATTCCCTGTTGTACAGAACGAAAAGTTTTTTAGTTCCGTGTACAAAAAAACTTTTTCTTTACAGCTGGGTGTACATCTATTAATTGCTAGAAGCACTAAAGACCAAATTCTTGTTGTAGATCTGCACTGTTCCGCTAGATGACAACACTGTTTTAACAGTATTACCTTCTTTGTGTTAAAAAAAGAAATATCATCTTAATACATTTTCTTTCTTTTTTCTTTACAGTTAAATTTTATATTAATTACATATTTGTATTAATGTTATAGGAAGTATGATTTACAATGTTTGATAGTTATTTAAGCAACACTGAGTTGATAGCAACTCTTACAAAGTTAAAAACATTGAGCTCTCTGAATAGAGTTAATACTCTCCGATGAATAAATTTTACTCTTAAATATGTTATTTATGTTGTGAACCCAGCTATGAAATCCAATTATTTAACAATAAAATGAGAAAAGTTTATCATGAAACTGTCTATCGTGTATCTAGTAGTTTTTAAAGGATGAATTGCTGCATATCTCTAGCTTTCATTGGCTCTCTCTAAGAATACGTGGCTCAAACCCACTGCTACCAACTATGTCAAAATTTATTTCCCTTCTTGTAACATCAAAGAGGTATAACTGTAAAACCATTACAAGTTGTTAACTTCAATTAGTTTGGCATTATTGATATTATTATGATAATAACTAGCTTAAAAAGCTACTCTAGTTAATCTAAAAAAAAAGTACAATAATACTTAAATAAGTTATTAATAACTTATTTTTAAATTATTATTGATTTTAAATCTTTTAAGAGATTAATGACATAGTTTTAAAAAGACGTTTGTTTTAAACGAAAGAGATTGTAAACAAGCATAGTTTGTCGGGAACTTAGAATAATACTATATATAGAAGGAGCAGCACAGGACCGTAAACACAATGTAATTCCACTGATAACACGAAAGCCGGTTGACTGGTGCACCTAAGTAATGCTGCCAACCTGACAACAAAACATTATTTTAAATATGTGTCATAAATATCTATTAATGAAGAAAGGTCGTAAAGAACAAATATTATAATTTAAAATACCTGCTGAGTAATTAATAAAACCAGTTCTTGATGGCAAAAGGGTGGCGGAATACAAGAATCTACATTTAGTTGACGAGGACTACTTTTAATATAATTTTAATAAACACATTAAACTACAATTTAAAATGCTTTAAATATTGTAATGCACTGATATTTATATTAGTATTTTATAAATAATCAATCATTAATTAATAATAGAACATAATAATTCAGCAACCAGAAGTATTGCCAAATTGTATATTGTAAGGGTGGCAGCATTACTTAAGTGCACCAGTGAACCGGCTTTCGTGTTATCAGTAGTGCTCCTTCTATATATAGTATTATTCTAAGGTTGGGAATGAGGAGTGATAATTTCATTTCAACTTACTCAACTTCTTTGCTACAAGTTTCAGAACTTTTCTAAATCTTTGCCTCTTATCATTAACCTGTCATGGGTAGTATTATTATTTAATTTTTAATTAACCTATTTATTACTTTTTTTTAGTTAAATGAGCAATCTTCATCTCTTCATATTTTTATATATGAACCCTTTTGAATATTTCAGCTGAAAATCAAAAAGTATATACCTACCTAGAGGGACCACGCCAAATGTGTTTGTGTTACTATGTGAAGTAAGTAGTACTATAATAAAAATTTTAGTTGGAGTTCCTACAAGCTCTTCTCCATGACAAATAAATTATAATTGAATTTTACTAGAATTGCATACCTACTTAATAAATTTACTAACTTGGAAACAACATACTGACTCAAGTAAGACATGTCCCTTATTGAGCACCTAGGGAGACCCTACTACAGTGTATCGACGACTTTAAAAATCTGACAGCTCAGTTTAGGCACCACCGATTCTTAAAAAAAAATCCCTACAAAAAGGCAGCGGGGAAAAAACTTTGTAAACAAATCAGGTTATGTTACCGTGTTTTCTTGGCAATGTTTCTACATTTCTTTTTGTGTAGTTTTATTATTAGGAAGTATGCAAATGTAAAAAATGAATTGTGAAGGGAAATAATAAGTGTACTCATATGTTTTACATTAAAAAAAATTGTATGTTTACTAGTTTTGACAGCTCTTAAAATTGCTGCATAAAAGGCAGCCTTGAAATAAAAAGTTTCAGTTATGCTTTTATTTACTTAAGTTATAAAAAGAATATTTGAGTGCAATAATAATTGTTAACAGTCCAACACAAAACACAATTCACAGAACACACACAACACAAAAACTCACAAACGATGTAAACACAAAAAGAACCACAACGAAGTGAACGAATGCCGGGAGGAGGTTATTTCCTACAGGGTTATGGGAGTAGGGAATTTTTTTTCTCTTTCAAGAGAGGGGTTCAGCGGCTTCTCTGATGGTTGATCCCCAAAATGCTTATGACCTTGGGGATTTTTAAACTTAACGATACACTGTAATGAGAATAAGGTTGACCAATTAGAAAGTTCTAGCAACCAACACTTCCCATAGTACTAGTGCTGCCATCCCATTAACCAATCCCGCAACTAATCACATGGTCACTCTAGACAGATATATACTTTTTGCTAAAAATATTATTATACAGATTAGTTAATACAACTAACCTAGAGATTACCTGCATAGGGTATGTTACAGAGTTACCACCTCAAAATCTTTTTAAAGACCCTCTCCTACGTAATGTGTCTTTTTATTTAAACAGACTTTTATTAATGGAAAATTGTATTTAACAGTTCAATTCTTTCAAATTAGACTTTTGACTAAGTGATGTTATTTCTAATTTTAAATAATAATAATAATAGCAATAAAAATCAATGTAAAAACACCCAATTTAACTAAAATATTAGTCTTACTTAATACAACAAAATTTCAATGATTTTTCTCTTTTTCAAATCCTTCATATAGTTACAGGTTTAGTTTGATAACAAGGAGGCCTAACCAGCCTTATTATCAGTCAGGGCTGCTAAGTTCAGAGAATTAGTACAGCTGCGTGTTGAAAAATTTGTAAAAACAAACAGACTATTCATTTAAAATAATTTTTCACTCTAATTTGTCCCACTGTATCTTTTTTTTAGGATAAGTATGATAAACTTTTCTTCCTTAAAAAAAATCTTAACAAATGTTTAAAGTATTAATTTTTAAATTTAAAAATGAACAAAATCTTCTCCCCACTATAAAAAAATAAATAAATAATAAAATAACTTATTAAATAAATAAAAATAAATATTATATACATAAAATAAAACTTAAAAATAATGTTTGTACTCTTTAATTAGATAGTTAGTTAAAAGTTTAAAAGGAAAAAGATTTCTAAAAGTTATATTTTTCATGAAAAATTCTTTCAATGTATATTATTAAAAAATCATGTATAGTGTTAAACATATTATTAATTAAAAGACATTTTTAGATGCATAAATATGATGTGATTGCTTGTTTATGTTAAACCTCTTTATTTGTCTTCATTTATACGGTAGGTATGCAAGAAAAGTATTGCTTGCACTAAAGTGATGTAGAAATTCATACAGTAGGGGTGGGGGCGCGGGACACAGTGGTCCAACTTCCCCGGAATAAGCTGTTTTAAATGGGCCAGCTTTAAGTTCACTGTTTCTCCACTAGAGGCAGGTCAGTTCACCTTGTACGGCATATATAAAAATAATTAGTTCTTCATTTTAGGATTTAAATTATTTAAAGGGATCTTTTAACAATATTAAAAATCTTATTAATTATTTTAAATGTATAATTTTCATAAAATGTTATAAAATATAAAAAGCTGTGTTATTGTTTAACTAGACCTGATATCATGATAACCATGACGTGCAGAAATGGAAATTAATTTGCTATTTGTATTTGTTCTTTTAATGGAAAAAAATGCTGAATTTATCTTATAAACAAATAATCTTATAAACAACTAAAAATGTTATGTATGTATGTATTTTTGTAATTCAAAAATTCAGAAACTAAAAGTAAATAGAGACTTTTTTAAAACTTCCAGGGAACTCTACTGATGGCAGATAAGTGTAAATTTCATTTAATTGATTTATTGATTTAGTCGATTTTATCAGGTAATTACATTTAATCACATGTGCACATCTTGCCAATGTAATTAAACTGCAGGCTGAATTAAATGCCAAAATCTATCTTCTACCACGTGTAAACTTTAGCCACTATTTCATTATTACCTGATTGAATCAATTATATTAATAAATTACTTGAATGAAAAACTTAAAAATAATCAGAAGTGTTCTGTGTAAGATTTAAGTGGTAGTGTAGTTAGAAATATAACTATACAAAGTATAAAAATTAAATTACAAACTGACTGTGGGCAAAAAGCGGGAAATCAAGCCACACCCACTCAATTGAAAGGTAGGTCCCCCGCCGCGCTAGTGTCGATCGGAATCCAAATTTTCCCACCATTGAGTCGACAGTCTTACTGTTTAAGTATCTATAGTCTCTGGTGCTGTGGCAGACTATTTTATTTTTTATTTAAATTGTCAGATATGACAGTTTTGTTTTATAAATTGAATATAAAAAGTTCTTGTTTAAAAAAAATAAAATTAATGAAAATATATTACAGGGCTCTACTTCATTCCCATAATATCTACCTCTGCTATAGTATAACACACCGCTAAAATCAGTTGACAGCATAGGAAAATGATGCAAGGGAGCCAATGATGGTTCCTGAACACTATTTTCTCACACTGTCAACTGATTTTATCCATGTGTCATACTATAGATTCAGTAATGAACCATTACCATTCATTTTTTAATTTATGTGAAAATAATATTTTTATTAAAAGATATAAAGTAAACAGGTCGAAAACTATATTAATAATGAATTAACAAAAAGAATAGATTAAACCAGAGACTATAGATACTTAAACAGTAAGACTGTCGACTCAATGGTGGGAAAATTTGGATTCCGACCGACACTAGCGCGGCGGGGGACCTACCTTTCAATCGAGTGGGCGTGTCTTGATTTCCCGCTTTTTGCCCACAGTCAGTTTGAAATTTAATTTTAATACTTTGTATAGTTATACTTCTAACTAACCCCACCACTTTAATCTTACACAGAACACTTCTGATTATTTTTAAGTTTTTCATTCAAGTAATTTATTAATTTTACTGATTCAATCAGGTAATAATGAAATAGTGGCTAAAGGTTACACGTGGTAGAAGATAGATTTTGGCATTTAATGCAGCCTGTATTTTAATTACATCGGCAAGATGCGCACATGTGATTAAATGTAATTACCAGATAAAATCGATTAAATCAATAAATTAATTAAATGAAATTTACACTTATCTGCCATCAGCAGCGTTCCCTGGAAGTTTTAAAAAAGTTTCTATTTACTTTTAGTTTCTAAATTTTTGAAATACAGAACATGCAACGGCGAACCGTTTTTGTGAAAAATACATACAGAAAATAATAATTTTATAATAATAATAAATTTAGCTGTCATAAACAAAAATTGCCATGGTATTTATAAATTTAAATATAAAAATATAATCAGTCATTTTTGGAAAGCTATTGGGGTTAGTTCATGAATTGTCCGCACCGGTCCGCCGCAGTGCTATTTTTAGTAGCTTGCGATAATCGAATCCAAACTTTTCCTCATTTAAGTTAACCCCCCTGGATTAAACTCTGTCAATCTTGTCATGTCAATCAATGCTGTCAACAATTTTTATAAAAAATCTAAGTTTTTACCAGGGGGGGTTAACTTAAATGAGGAAAAGTTTGGATTCGATTATCGCAAGCTACTAAAAATAGCGCTGCGGCGGACCGGTGCGGACAACTCATGAACTAACCCTAATATACCTTTCCAAAAATTACAGATTATATTTAAATTTATGAATACCATGGCAATTCTTGGCTATGACAGCTACATTTATTATTATTATAAAAATAATTGTTTTCTGTATGTATTTTTTCACAAAAACGGTTCGCCGTTGCATGTTCTGTATTTCAAAAATTCAGAAACTAAAAGTAAATATAAACCTTTTTAAAACTTCCAGAGAACCTTACTGATGGCAGATAAGTAAATTTCATTTAATTAATTCATTGATTTAGTCGATTTTATCAGGTAATTACATTTAATCACATGTGCGCATCTTGCCGATGTAATTAAAATACAGGCTGCATTAAATTCCAAAATCTATCTTCTACCACGTGTAAACTTTAGCCACTATTTCATTATTACCTGATTGAATCAATTATATTAATAAATTACTTGAATGAAAAACTTAAAAATAATCAGAAGTGTTCTGTGTAAGATTTAAGTGGTAGTGTTAGTTAGAAATATAACTATACAAAGTATAAAAATTAAATTACAAACTGACTGTGGGCAAAAAGCGGGAAATCAAGACACACCCACTTAATTGGAAAGGTAGGTCCCCTGCCGCGCTAGTGTCGCCCGGAATCCAAATTTTCCCACCATTGAGTCGACAGTCTTACTTTTAAGTATCTATAGTCTCTGGTTTTTACACACAAATGTTTTTGGTTTATTGGTTAAATCTGATGTCACTGTTACGCTCTTTGGGGTCACCAGTTTTAAAGTTGCACTTATGCGAACTCCATTTTTTAAGCAATAACTTTTTATATTCAAAATTAATAAGAAAACCAGTATCTTGTGGATGCTCTACGACCACGATATGAGTCATAGATAAACAATATTAACATAGATGGTTCACTCCTGACTGTAGTGGGAACACTCAATTGACAAGTTTGTGTTTATGATTTAAGTTGGGGGCCTCATCACAAATCTTGAAGAGCGCTAGTAGTAAAATCTGTTCGCTCTATTCTCTACTAGATTGTACTGTAGTTTTTTTTTAAATTCTACAGTTGCCAATCGTTTAGTAAAATAAATAAAAGTAAACAAAGACCTACGGTAATTACGAAATATTTTCTATCAATTCATTTATATTTTGATGTTTACTGACCCAAGTAGTAAAAGTAAATGAACTTAGACTGGAACATGATGATAATATAAATTAACGAGTTTAATATGTTCTTGAATTTTATATTTTTTGAATATATTTCAAGGCGTATACTCAATGTAAAATGGCAAACAATAGTTTGTATGATAAGCAAGTAAACAATTCTGGCGCGGTGGTTCACATGTTGGGCGAAATTCCTTTGGAATGCGTGTTTCCGTTCATTACAACCCACTTGCATAAGGTTCCGGTTTATGCTTTAAACCTAAGCAGTCACTCAATTATCAAGCACTGCTCGTACTCATTTTGGCTGTACTTTTCAAAGAAAATGCGAATAATTATCCACTTGGTTTACGAAATTATGCCTCTAAATTGGCAGTGACTATTTTCGAACTAGTTTAAAGCTCAGTTAGTGTTTATCGTTTTTTTATATTTTATTTTAGCGCATTTCCTCTCTGAAAATACTGAAAGGTGCGAGCAGTGCTTGATAATTGAGTAACTGCTTAGGTCATAAAGCATAAACCGGAACCTTTGGCAAGAATGGGTTGTTAAGCACGGAAACACACATTCTAAAGAAAATTCACCCAACATGCGGACCACCGCGTCAGATTATTGTGTAGTTATAAAACGTGAAAAAACGATAAAAATTATCGAGGGTTTCAGGATTCGAAACAAGAATTATTTTGTAGTTATAAACTTATATAACGTAAAAAAACTATAAACATTATGTTTAACATAATTTTTAAGTTAAACCATTAACGTATATAACCGTATGTAACCGTATATAACGTATGTAACCGTATATAACCTATGTAACCATATATAACGTATGTTACTGTTAACTAACGTTAACGTTACAATATAGGCCGTATTCAAAGACATTTTCCTAACATTCCTTAAGGAACCCTAAAGGAGAATGTCAGAAAAATGTTTTTAAACCACGAAAACCATGTTTTTTCCCACTTTTAAACACGGAACGATCATTTAAATTTCGTGGCTTAAAAACATATTCCTTACCTAAACCTAACATTCTCCTTAAGGAGACCTAACATTTTCCTAACATTCTTCTTAAGGACCCTTTTCTTTGAAATTTCTTTGAATACGGGACATACTGTTTTCCTGTCATATTTTATCCATCTGTTTTTATCGTTAAGTATTTATATAATATAATATATATATATTATATATATATATATATATATATATATATATATATATATATATATATATATTATATATATATATATATATATATAATATATTAACAGTAGCTAATTTTTAAAAACCTAATGTATATCGTAATGAGTTGAATGAAAATGGCCCGGAGTCGTTAAGATCATTCAAAGTGCTCCAAGCAAGGGTTTGAATACTGGTACCCTCCATAATTTTTATAACTACAAAAAAATTCTGACGCGGTGGTCCGCATGTTGGTTATGTTTTACTACGGATACACTAGTGCTAGAAAACTACCCGGAGATGTACCCCGCCGATAAGGGGAAAGGCAATCGCATTTACAATCTAGTATTTCACTAAACAACTTTTTAAATAATGTTTTAAGCGTAAATCTATTATTTTAAATATACTTTGTGTTTAACTTCCTTCTAACCCGAGTTGAACTTAGCTATAAAATGATTTGTCTTTGTTAGCTATAAAAAGCGATGTTTTGTCACGATCTGTTACGACGTCATTGTACTAGATCGGCTTAGCTAATAATACAAACGGGGCAAGAACCAGAGGATTTAATACATACGGTATTAAAAGCGCAACGGATACGATAGGGATCGGCTGTTCAAAACTCTGCGTATACGTGGTAAAATTAAATAGCAAACAGTCCTACCTTCAGTATCCGAGCGAAGTACGAGTAAAACCACACGCGTAACCATCGTTTTTTCCAAAAAAAACTACAAAACTAAGTTAACAATTTATTGAAAGCCGCTAAAAAGTTCAAAAATATGTGAAAATCAAGTTTATTCTAATCAAAGTTACATTTAAAGTAAGCTTTTATTATTATTTAAGTTAAGCTGATTAGGATTAGTACGTAATTTTATATCTTTCATTTCATAATGTGCATAATATGTCTTTGATAATCTTCTAAATTATCAATAATATTCGCGATGTATTTTGTTTTCCAAAACTTGGGGGCCTCATCACGCGAAGCAGCACCATCGTTTTCTTAAAAAATAACCATAATTCATTTTGTTGTTTTAGACTTAAGATTAAAATTTGCTGTCTGGAATATAACATCTCGGGTTGGCGCAAACGGATAAGTTAAGGAAACACAAACATTTCAACATTGACATTACAGGTTCGAATCCAAGGGGGAACAGTATGAGGGGAGGGGAAAGAGAATAAGGAGTCAAAAATTAAATTTTCACTTTTTACCAATTTTTACGAAATTCATATAGATCTTATTTGGGATCACTCATCCATCGACTCCTCATCATTCTAGCGCTGAATAGCGGATGGAAAGACTTGATTACTCCATCAGCTCGTTGTTTGGTTAATAAAATATCTGACAGTTTCACGCTGTCACACCAGATTGTACTACTTGAGCCTCCTGCATCCCATCAACTATTTTTTTTTTAAATCTTTGAGTGAGCCATCTATGTTAATATTTGTTTATCTATGATATGAGTCTACCTGTTTCTCTGATGTAGACTTTTCCACAGGTACAAGGGATCTTATAGACACCACTAGTTTTCCTTGGAAGGGAATCTTTAATAGTTCCAAGGAAGTTAATGGTGGTGGAACAGGTAATGAAGATTATCCCAATGTCGTTGCGTGCCAGTTATCCAGTGAGAAGGAGAGGCAAGAACACAGGAGGAAAGCGTATCCATTACTACTCGATGTCAAAGGAACTACGGATAGGATTAGCAAGGTTAGGATTAATCCAAAGAAAATTGTTAAGTGTTGATTTAGACCATAATTTCCTTTCTATTCCAATTTTTTTCTTTGCTGAAAGCGACACTTTTACTCCAATTGTCAAGTTTTTTTTTTTAATCTTGAAGGGAGGGGAACTACCTCCCTCCCCCCTTTATACTGTCAATGATGTGATTAAGGTTGATAAAATTATTCTAACTATAATATTTCAATCTCTTTCAAGTTGGAAATTATAAAGCTGCTTTGCGAGATTAAATTTATCACATTGAAATAGAAAGTTAAACGATGATGCCAAGCTATAAAATGTATAAGTCGGATAGGGGGGGGGGGTTCATGAAAAACAGAGGTCTTCCATTTTCAATATGAGTGCGGAACGGCTCTTGTTTTCTTCATATCTAGTTAGTCATGTTTATTCATTATCTACAAGCATAGAGATATATTACTAGAGGGGCCCTATTGGCTGAATTTTGAAACATCGAAAAAGTAACCTGACCTCATTCGATTATCATTATCATTAAATAAACAGAACAAAAAAACAGTAAATTATATAGTAGAATGTTTAAAACACAAATCACAACACAAACAATCTGCGGGAAGCCGAAAACAATTGATTAATTATAACCCTAACTTCCTCTTGGAGGAGGTTTCAATGAGGTTACACAGAGCCCCTGAGAGCCCCACTAAAAATGTTTCAGGTCTCTCAATGTATTAAGATAGGCTATGCTCCCTCTAGTATATATCTCTATGTCTACAAGGACAACTAAGCAAACTAGAACACTGTCGCAAATTAACTCAAAAGGCCAGATATCTTCACGCGAACCTTTATAGTCATACCCAGCACAGAAGATGGATGTTGTAAAGTCAGTGGCGTAGCAAGCTTGCAAAGCGCCCGCCTGCAAAATACAAACTGCGCCCCATTGTTTATATATATATATATATATATATATAATTATATATATATATATATATATATATAATATATTTGTAGAGTCTCTACCTTTCGTATGGCGAACGATAACTCTTGAAGGCGTTCTAATTGAAACGAAACTTTGCAAATCGCGAGTGTTGAGGAGGTTACGAGGCCTATTGTTTAAAAACATTATGACGTCATCAATCAAAGTTATGACGTCATTAAAAAAAAACATTTTTGAAACTTGAAATGGCTTTAAAACAAGGTATTTCGTATTTAGGTAGACGGCTAGCTGAATCGATTCAGCCAATTTCAGCTGAATCCAACCATCACAATGGCGCAACGGTTATTATATATAATGTTGTATATGTATACATCTAGGTCAAAGACTCGTACGAATTTGTTGGGTTCAGTAGTGTTAGAGGGTGGTTTATAATATAAAAGAGGGGCCTCTACCTCTTGCTTCATCCTGGTAAGCCTACTGTCTCAAAGAGATAGGACAATAATGGCTTCCACTGAACCATGCCGAGCTAAGCAGGCCTGTAAAGAGGAAGAAAACCCTCGAGGTAGTCTTTATATGGTCGAAGTCATTCTAAAACGATTGCGACCGGTTTCAGTTCAATCAGACAATCTAAAGTGACGCAAACGGCATTCTTATTAAAAAACAAAAATCGTAGTTATATTCATATTCAACCTAAATTATACTGAAATAAATAATTTTTTTACGAAAAACACTTTTCTTTAAATTGTTGAATCGTTCTGCAATTAAACTCAAATTTGTAAAAAAGCCTGTTACATGGCCTGTAATGCCATGTAACAAGAAACAAAACAACAACCTTAGAATAATACTATAATATAGAAGGAGCACTACTGATAACACGAAAGCCGGTTGACTGGTGCAACTAAGTAATGCTGCCACCCTTACAATATACAATTTTCTAAAAAAAAGTTGGCAACTTCCGGTTGCTGAATTATTATGTTCTATTATTAATTAAGATTGATTATTCATAAAATACTAATATAAATATCGGTGTTACAATAATTTTATGCATTTTTAAATTGTAGTTTACGTATTTATTAAATTATGTATAAAAAGTAGTCCTCGTCAACTAAATGTAGATTCTTGTATTGCGCCACCCTTTTGCCATCTAAGACCAGTTTTATTTATTAATACTCAGCAGGTGTTTTAAGTTATTATATTTGTTCTTACGATTTCTGTGATATTTATGACACATATTTAAATAATGTTTTGTTGTCAGGTTGCAGCATTACTTAGTTGCACCAGTTCAATCGGCTTTCGTGTTATCAGTGGAAATTACATTGTGTTTACGGTCTGTGCTCCTTCTATATATAGTATTATTCTAAGACAACAACAATGTGGCTGCAAAGCGGCCACAGGGAGGCCCCCGGGCCGCGGAGTGGACGAGGCGCGAAGCGCTGAGGCCGCGTAGCGGCTACGGGTCGAAGGCCCGTATTTTTTATATAGGCACTCCAAAATTTTTTTTACTAGAGAAGTCCTATCAGTTAAATTTTAACAAACAAGTACCTCAACAGCTATATACCTTGAACAGTGCATAAGGTAATTACTAGAGAATTTTGAAACATCGAAAAGTAACCTGATCACTTCGCTATTATCAAATAATCCGAACAAAATACAAAACTTATATAGCAGAACAAAAAATGTGTAAGGGACGTTAGGGTACGATAGCTCCAAGTCAGATCAAAATCCCAACTACGTTAAAAACCCAGGTTCATTTACAAAATACTTCAACATGTGACATTCCGGTTTAGTATTCTACACTGCTGGATTGTATTTATTTAAAAAACTGCCATTACAAGCCACGGAATCCAAAAACAGTACAAAACATTTCTTTTTATTTTTCTATTCATAGATCTTATGTAAAATCTAAAATAACAACAAAATAATTAAATAAAAAGTTTATAAAAAATTAAAACATCGCGAATACCAAGTAAATTATTTACCTACAAAAAAGGCAAACGTCTTGTTTTTTAATGTCTAGCAAGAAATGTAATTTATTTACAACTTACGTTATTGACACTAGTGTATGTCACAATCAGTACTTAAAACGAACACTGTGATTCAATGCTTAATTAACTTGTAACATAAGTAAGCAAGAAACCAACGTAGGCCAATATTAACAATGAAGTCACTTTATTTGAAACTACTTCAAAGCACATTGTTGCCGCCAATAAATGTCATATATTTTCAACGTACGTCATTTACACTTAATGTACGTCACAATCAGTACATTAAAAACGAATATTGATAATTCGATGCTCAATAACTGTAACATACAAAAGCACAGAAACCAATGTTTGGCCAAAATATTAACAATTAAGTCACTTTATTGAAACTTACTTCAAAAACACATTGTTGCTGCAATAATGTCATTATTTACAACGTACGTCATCGACACTAGTTGTACGTCACAATCAGTACATAAAAGGATATTGAATTTCGATGCTCCAATAACTTGTAACATACTAAGTTTTTGTTATACTTAAAATGTGATAGAATATATTTTACAAGTTGTATACTTGTTGCATTAAACTTACCTTTCATAGAGATTTATCACTAGGGGGCCCTACTGGTTAAATTTGAAACATCGAAAGTACCTGACCACCTTCCCTAAAAATATATCAATAATCAGTACAAAATTACAATAACTTATATAGAGGAATGTTAGAAATACAAATCAAAACACAAACTATGTGCGAGAAGCCGAAAACAATAGATTTATTATAACCCCAACTTACACTTAAAGGAGGTTTTAATGAGGTTACACAGAGTACCTGAGAGCCCCAATACGATGTTTCAGGCCTTTTAAATGTTGGAGACAGGCTATGCATTCTCTGTATAGTCTCTGTGACCTCTATGGACTATGGAAGGTGTTCAGTTACTTTTTCGATGTTCCGAATTCAACAATAAGGGTTCTCTAGTAATAAATATCTCTATGCCTAAAGAAAATTATAATAATTACGTTACTTAAAATTAATTGTAATAATTTAATAGTCACCGATAATTAAATAAATTGATTATTTTAATTTAACAATCTTCTTGTCGTATTGATATATTTTATATAATTCAATTTAAGATGGCGGTTTACTTAGCTCGAGGTATAAACGGACAAATTTTCTATAAAAATCATTAATTTCAAATATTTATAAAATAAAAGTATTATTTATTTTATGTTTTTAAGATAATTTAGAAATTTTATAAAATACATCGCATTAATCAATTAGATGATCCATATTTTTTTTAGTTTTTGGTCTTATTTAAAGAATATTATTAATTATGAAATTAATTGTAAATATATTACTAAATAATTTCAATAAATTTTATCATAAATAAATAGAATATTTCATAATTATTTGTTACGTAATTCCAAGATGGCGGAGGCCACAGTAGGTAATAAAGAGGGGCAGGTCGTTTTTTCAGTCTCGTTCTCGGCTTTTCATTTTTCCATGCAGAGCGGAATGTCCGCTGAGTGATCGGTGATGTGTTAATGTTTCTGAATCGCACTATAATCATTATTTAATTATTACAGATTATAATTACTCGTATATATATGAAATTAGGTGTAATTTTTTTATAATATTGGCTTTTACTTTAACAATTTTTTTTTATTTTATAATAGTTTGAATTTATTAAAATATATTTAATTTTCTTAGTGATGTAGCAATTTTCAACTAGCTTTTAATAAATAATAAGATACATATATATTTATTAGTTATGTATAATCTAGTTAACCTCACGTTGATTAATGAGACGAATAATGAGTTATGATTGTTATATCATTACTTCTTTCACGCCAATATATTGATGAATATTTCTATTTTCTTTATAATTGTTTATTGCATGTTTGCTAGTAATTTTGTCTTTGTCATATATCTATCATTCTATTGTCTCATATATATAAGCGAACTATTATTTTATATTTATTATGATAGCTGGTAGTAGCATTGCCCTTTCGTATTTAATAGTACTTAATACGATTTGATCCTTTGCTTAAGCTACTGCTCTCAGGTTCTTTATAATAGTTTTTCTCTTATTGTTTCATACATTAACCTTTTGCTGTATACTATTAATTAATCTTCACAACGTTTTTTTTTCATTAGTTTGAGCACCATTAGATATTACTTATCATCACACTTCTTACTATGCGTGCATTAAATGAACTTTAATTTGTTAATTGTAGTGCCTTAAACTTTCTTTTATTTCATATATAAATTATATATAGATATAAATAACTTTAT
>JACMZG010001911.1:7099894-7320936 GCA_018340805.1 Microvelia longipes | reverse complement strand
CAAAATACAGACAAAATGAGTTACGAGCAGTGCTTGACAATTAAGTAACTGCTTAGGTTCTAAAGCATGAACCGGAACCACGCTATGGGCATGGTTCTTGCATAAGCAAGAAATGGGTTGTTTAGCACGAAAACACGCATTCTAAATGAAATTCGCCCGACAGCGGACCACCGCGCCGGAATTATTTATTTAGTAGTTGTAAACTTATATAATGTAAAAAGCACGGAAACACGCATCCAAAGGAAATTCGCCCGACATGCGGACCACCGCGCCAGAATTATTTTCTAGATGTAAAAGGTAAAAAAAAACGATAAAAAATTATTGTCCCTACTAGGATTTGAACCCAGGTACTCTGGGTTTGAGTGCTCGCATCCAAAGGAAATTCGCCCGACATGCGGACCACCGCGCCAGAATTATTTTTACTTCCTGTCTCCCACCCCACCACAGATTTTGGTTTTGCTAGATTTTTTTAATGAAACCAAAATATTTTAGCGGTATCTTTTTGATTTTAAGAAAAATTACGCTTATGAGGTATTCAGTAATGGTATTTTTTTTTTAGGTATTCGTAGGTATTTTTTAAAATAAATAACCATAAATAATAAATTATTCTTTCTGTTATTTATTTTTTTAGCAGTAAAATGTCAAAATTTGGCAGATGTAATTACCTGATAAAGATAAGAAATTACCTGCCTCTGCAGGTAATTTCTAAATCAAATTACCCTCGCCTTTGGCTCTGGGGCAAAACTGCATGGACAAGACAACGAACAGTCTGATTATTATAGGAAGTTGTTGTAAAGAATGTATAAATACACTAGAACTAAAAATAAGGAATAAATAATGTAGGTATAGACATAAATTAATGATACGATAATAGTTATTTATGAAAACTGCCTGGTTTCATAAATAACTATTATCGTCTGATTCCTATAATAATCAGACTGTTGTCTTGTCTGATATGACAAGACAGGATTGATTAATTTTGGATTAATCAATCCAAAATTTATTAAACATTTTGTAGTAAAAACCCCATGCATAGGTAATATGGGGCAAAAAGCAAAATTTCAAATCACTTTCAATTAAAAAAAAACAAGGGTTATAGTGAATGCGAGTTTTTATTTATTGATAAAAAGGATAACAAAGGGATTGAGATGGAAGGTAGTTTTGCTTAGGCCTTTGCTGAAAGTGTACAACAGTGGCATCTCGTTTTGATTATATAAAAAAAATATTGATATTGCTCTGTTGGTCCAATAGTGAACTACTTTTTTATTTACAATAAACCTATAATCTGCCTAATTACCGCATGGGTTTAGTCCCTCGCTAACACTTGTTTAGGTCGGTCTTCCTTGCGTTTTTTGCGATATCATCCCAAAAATACTCTTTACTATTTTATTACCCTGTTTATTTCATTAGTACGCTCTATTTTATTTTGTCCCTATTATTTGTTATTTTATCACTATCATTTTATAATTTTTATATTAATTAAATTTGTATTAATTAATTTTTATATTATTGTATTTATTTATATTATTATTTTTATATTACTTTTATAATTTATTTCTTTGTATCATTAATTTATTAATTTACATTATTTATTTATTATTTCTAAATTCAAGATTATTTATATTATGCAGGTAAAATTTATTTGATTACTTTTGTTGTTATTTTTAAATTTATAATTTTTTGTTAATAATACTGTTATTTGATTTATTTTACTAGTTAATTATTCTTCCTTTTCAAGGAATTTGTTTTATATATACATATTGGTTTTTTATTCTTTTCCGTTCATTGTAATTTATTTTCAATTAAATATTGTTTAATAATTTATTTTTTTGTTATAAGTGCTCTTTTTGTCAACTTTGCTTTTGTATCTAAAACTACAGTTGGTAGGTATATTTAATTATTTATTGGAGTATTTTCGGTGTTCCTTTTTGTCATGGGTCGTGTTAACAAACGTGGCAGGGTGTTTCCGTCCAAGATTAAAAAAACAATTTCATCAAGATTTCAAAGGCGCCAAAAAGCCCAAGAACCAGTTGCCCATGAAGAGCTTCCTGCCTCGGGTTCAGGTTGCATAGATGGCCATGTACAAAATTCAGGTGACATGGAGGTTGACAAACAAGGAATAGAGGCTATGCCTGAATTAATTGTTGAAAGTGACCAGCATCATGCAACAAAATTTGAGTTAAAGGGAAGAAGGATTGTAAATATAGCCTACTTTATGTCACAAATAAAAACTATTGATGACCACCATAGTCTCTTTGATTGTTCCTTCAAAGACATGGAACCTATCAAAGAGGAAAAAATAGGATTCTTTTCTAGAATTGTGTTCCAATGCCGAGTGTGTGGCATTGAGAGGTGCATTAGCACTGAGGACGAGAGCCAAAATACATTAAGTGTAAATACAGCTGCTGTGCAAGGTATCATGGCTACAGGAGGGGGCCATTCCCAACTGGAGGAAGTTTTCAGTGTACTTAACATACCATCACTGAACAGCAGACAATACATTGAAATTGAAAATCGCTTAGGGGAAGTTATAGAGCGAACTGCCTTGGAAGTTATGGCTGAAGCAGCAGCAGAGGAAGCAAAAATCGCACGTGAGCTCGGTGATATGATCCAAATGGTATACCTCTGTTACCAGTTGCTGCTGATGGTTCATGGGCAAAACGGTCATATGGAAACAATTACTCCTCTTCTTCTGGTGTTGTAAGTATAAAATAATTCATAATTTAGCATTGTAAGTATATTAATTTCTTAAAATTACATTTACACTATATGCAAATACACTGGCGCGGAGGTGCGCAAGTCATGCGAATTTCCTTGCAAACTGCGTCAGTGTTATTATGTAGATATAAATTTACTCAGTTTTTTAACATTATAAAAATTGTTTAGTCATAATAAACTGCGTAGGCTTCCGCGGTTATTGTCATGAAGATTTAGGTCTTCCGGTGGTGACCGGAAGACCACGCGCGTCATCTACATTAACGCGGTCACCACCGGAAGACCTGAATCTTCTTGTTTAGTCATATTTAAAGTTTTTAATAACATTTAGTGGTTGTATCAACTTAAAACTGGGTTCAATTAGGAACTGGGAACACCAAAAAACGTAAAGAAAAACAATTTTTTTATCAAAATATTTAATGTGTTATTAGACAACGCTATTTACTGGGTTAATGACGTCACAACATACTAGTTTTCAATAGGGTTCATGTTCTAGAGACTGTATGAGGTTGTTTGCACTAAGTTTCATAAAAAATATTAATTCCTTCGAATTAATATTAACACGCTGAAAATAGCGTGTTTACAAGATTTGGCTGGTTTCCGGTAACTTAAAATGGTCGTATATACTTGAAACCGGTGTCATTCGATTTAACGCCACAAAATGGGTACATGAAGATACACTTAGTACAAAAATCAGCCTCTAAGAGTAAGAACCCAATAAAACCAGGTCATTGGACATCATTGACCCTGTTTAACGAGTCATTGAAATCTTCTGCAATTAATTTTTTTCTGAAATATTGTTCGACATATTATATTAACATTTATCACATATTAGGCTTGGCGGAGGCCCTACCATGTCCCCAGATAGTACATATATGATTTATGTTTCTTGATTTTCAAAGAATAGAAATTAATAGTTGCACTCGTGTAAAGGTAAAATATACAATGAAAAAATACCTATATTTTTTTTTCTTATGTTTCAGGCGGCTATTATAGGTTACAGAACCAAAAAGATTTTGTTCCTAAGCGTAAAAAATAAGTACTGTTTTGTATGTGACATAGCCAAAGCAGCCAAAAAAGAGAGCCCTCCAGAGCATACTTGCTTTAAAAATTGGCCAGAAGAGGAAAGCTCTACCAAAATGGAGAGCCAAGGAGTTTTTGAAGGCTTCCAGCTAAGTTTGGAGATTTATGGAGTCAAATATAATAAGTTAATTGGAGATGGAGACTGCAGCACGTACACGAAATTACGCAAAGACCGGCCCTATGCAGATACGACGGTAGAAAAGGTCGAATGCGTCAACCATCTTCTTCGTAATTTCTGTAATAAGCTGAGGCAGTTAAAAAAAAATAAAGACTGCGGTAGCAACTTTCTTCGAAAAAAGATAGAGGACTCTAAAATTCTTAAAATGAGGACAGGAGTTAAGAAAGCAATATATTTTCGGGGCAATATGAAGGTGTCCATGGAGGACAAAATTAAATTATTAAAGAAGGATGTTGAAAACAATCCTTACCACTGCTTTGGACAGCATAGCAACTGTGCTTCTTACTTTTGTAAGGGGGTCAAGGAGGGTGAAGTTAATTTGGTCCCCACGATGAAGAACGATGGGTTGTGGGCTAAAATTATGCAGGTGGTAAATGATTTGGCTATCCACAGCTACAGCCTTCTTCAGAACTTAACCAGCAATTGTGTGGAACAATTTAACTCAATCATAGCCAAAACAATAGGCGGTAAGAGGATTAATTTTGCAAAAAGAGGATCATATCACCGACGCTGCTACGCTGCTGCTATTCAGCATAACACAAAGCATCTTCATACTACACTGCACAAGAGCATGTATCATTCGAGCCCGGGAAGTTTGGTAAAGAAGCTAGAAAAGAGGAAGGAATCGAAGAGAGAAAGAAATAGGCAAAGACAGAAACCGTTTACTTCAAGGCCTGCAAAAAGGAAGCTGATCTTTGGGCCAGATGAGGCATATGGTCCTAATGCTAACAAGCCAGATATGGATTTGCAAGATTTTAATCAGGCTTCTGATAACTTTATTTTGAGTTTAAGTAATAACCTTAATGACGTAGAAAAAAAAACGAGGTTTGAAAAAGGGTTTTTTTGGAGAGAAGAGCGTCGAAAACGATTAACTGCGTCGAATTTCGGAGAGATATGTCATTTGCGAGCAACGACGAAAACGGCGAAATTGGTGTCGCGGCTTCTTTACGACGAGTCTCTACCATTGAAGCAGCTGGAGTATGGGAGGTGTCACGAGAAAGATGCCCTGCAGGCAATAGAGGAGGCAACAAAGTATACCATTGAAGAGTGTGGCTTACGGGTAGACCCTGATCATCCATTCCTTGCTGCTACACCAGATGGACTTGTAGGAAGTGATATTTTAATTGAAGTTAAATGTCCTTCTTCATGCAGCAATCTTACAATCGAGGAAGGCATAGAAGCTAAGAAAATTAAATTTTTAAATAGAGACAAAACATTCAACGAGAAACATAATTATTATTACCAGGTAAGAAAGAAACATAACGAGTACATATATATTAATATTAAACTAACCATTATTTACTGAAACAACTTCAGCAAAAAGCGCCCGTTTTCAGTTAATTTTCATCCATTTAAAATATATACCCCCCCCCCTTCCATTAAAATAATTTTCGTCTAAACTTCGCTATAAGGGTATTTTGTTAAATAATAAAAGAACTGATTTTTCTACCAAGTTTCAATCCTTCAGCATAAACACAACGGGAGTTATGCGTGATACAGACACATACGGATACACACACACCAGACAGCTTCTTTTTTTTCGAGATTCCGGTGAAATCTCGGTTTTGACTTTTAGTGTAGATACAATACTTTTCCTATATACCTACTTTCCTAGTAGGTGAGACTTCTTTCTAACATTCAATCAACTCCTAAAAACGATAACTTCCTTGTACAGATTATTTAAAATTTAACAAAGCATCGTAACATATCTTATTTTTAATATGTGACAGTAAAAGGTGTATCTCAGGTCTATCTCCAATACAAAACACTTGATGATTTACAAACAAAACCAAAAAATTATAATGATTTTACAAACACATACTTTTGCAGGTACAGGGACAGCTCAACATTCTAAGAAGAAGCACGTGCCTATTCGGAGTTTGGACACCTAAAGATTTTTTATTACTACAAGTAAAATGCAACCAAACCTTTTGGGAACAAGAAATGCTACCAAAATTGCACAAATTTTACATGCAATGCATCCTTCCCGAGCTTGTAGATCCGAGAAGAAGTAGATCTATGCCCCTACGAGAACCTGACTGGGTCCAAGATGCAGTTATGAAAAAAACTAAAATTAACCCCAAACAAAAGAAAATATCTAAGGTTTCAGATGTATAATAGAAACATTTTTAAAACTTTAAACATTTCTGTTTTCTGAGGTAATTTCAAGTTCAAAGGTATTCAACATTCAACACTATGTATTGAGTAGCCTACATATTCTGAGGACGAGCGAAGCGAGTCCAAATGATAGAAAATTTCAAGATACCCCGTCATACCAGTCATACGTTGCTATTGTTACGTCATAGGTGGTAAAATTAACTGTATTGTTCTTTATATTGTTGTATTTTTTTAAATTTAGTTAATTAATTGTAAAGAGAAAAATGTTTTGTATCAAAGAAGACTAAATAGATCTTACTTTCTTCTGTATCCAGTCATACGTTGCGATTGTTACGTCATAGGTGGTAAAATTAACTGTATTGTTATTTATATTGTTGTATTTTTTTTTAAATTTAGTTATTTAATTGTAAATAGAAAAATTTTTGTATCAAAGAAGACTAAATAGATCTTACTTTGTTCTGTATTCAGTCATACGTTGCGATTGTTACGTCATAGGTGGTAAAATTAACTGTATGTTATTTATATTGTTGTATTTTTTTTATAAATTTAGTTAATTAATTGTAAAGAGAAAAATGTTTTGTATCAAAGAAGACTAAATAGATCTTACTTTGTTCTGTATCCAGTCATACGTTGCGATTGTTACGTCATAGGTGGTAAAATTAACTGTATTGTTATTTATATTGTTGTATTTTTTTAAATTTAGTTAATTAATTGTAAAGAGAAAAATGTTTTGTATCAAAGAAGACTAAATAGATCTTACTTTGTTCTGTATCCAGTCATACGTTGCGATTGTTACGTCATAGGTGGTAAAATTAACTGTATTATTTTTTATATTGTTGTATTTTTAAATTTAATTTAATTGAATTAAAACTGTAAAGTACTGGTGTACTCTACCAATTTTGCTGTAGAGCACTTCTCGATATATTTAGAATCATGGCGGAGGGTGTCACATGTTTTGTTCTTATTAATTAATTTATTAATTAAGTACAAACTATATACATAGGCACAGGTACAGTATATAATATGTATATAATACATTTGAGTATGTACAACTCAAAATAATATTACTTAGTTTTATGTAAAATTCAATATTTTATTGAGGCTTTTTGGGAAAATGTATAAAATTGTACAAACGTAAATCCGAGGTACCCTATACCTGATTATTATTGGGGTGAGTGGTGATAGGCGTCAGTGGGGTGTCGTTCTTTATGGCTTTTGGACGGAAGGACAATAACCAGATGGCCGCGAAGCAGCCACACCAAGCCTCGAGGGGCTGCGGAGCTGCTCCGAGAAGTGAGGGGTGACAAAATAACCCAAAGGTAGAACAAGCCCCTGTTTTAGATGTGGAAGGGGTATAATGACCACCATTTTGAAAGTGCTAAACGTATTGGTGATCTACCCATCAATATCTACAATTTAATAACCCATTTGATTTAAAAAAAATCGGGTACGGGGTACCTCGGAACTTTTCCTCACCTTTCGGACGCGCCTCGCTCGTCCTCAGATACCTATAAAAGAATAATAGGGTTTCACGATATTTCCAACGGTCACTCATCCAAGTACTCAGCTTCACGCTCGATGCTGTTTAACTTTAGTGGTCGGACAAAAAAGTAGATAACCTGTTCCTATTTTAAATTAAAAACTTTGTATACTTGTTAATTTCATACCAAATTTCAACTGAATTTTCTGATTTTTAATAATTTTTTAAAGTTAAGTATGTATGTCATTCCATAAAAATTTAACTAATGCTGATAACTAGATGAAACTTGACCTACCTTATGTTTTACATAGGACTACAAGCGTATTAAATTTTAATTTGATCCGATAATTTTTTCGTGTTTTATGAATTTTTGAAATTTTTGCTCAGTCATTAATGGCGGTTAATGACGTCATTAAAAAATGCGACACATGTTTATAACCTTCTCATCAATACCTACAATTTGATACCCCAATCGATGTTTTCCAAAAATGTTCATTTTTGGCGATTGTGCGCATAAATCGCAAACTGCGTATTTAACATAACTGGCTGTATTTTTCCATTTGTTGGGTAAAAAGTTATACATGTGCACCAAATTTCAAGTCTCTAGCTGTTATAATTCAAGAGATTTAGGTGATGGACAGACACGTGACAGAAAGTATCAAAATTTCGAAAATTTTCTTCGAAACCCAAACAATATAATAAAATGCCAGTTTTAGGGCCTTTTTGTCTATCAGGGTTTTCACACCTCGGGTGCTATTGCATCCATCATGCTTAAAAAATGAATTAAAGTTGGCGAGACTATTTTACAATATATACTATTCATAAAAACTGAGAGCATATCCGGGGCGTCGAACCCCAGACCTCCGGCGTCGGAGGCAGACATAACGGTTATTATTTATAAAATTGATATATTATTTTAATAATTAATAAAATTAAGGATTATTATTTTAATTATTTTAGATTTAAGGTTATATATTAAATAATTAACGAAATTCATATTTATTAATTAAATAATTAATAATATTATGTTTAGTAAATAATAAAATTATGTCTACAAATTAATAAAATGAATGTGTATTAATTTTTTAATCATTACAATTATGGTTTATTCATTAATTAATTTATAAATTAATAATAATAATATATAATAAAAATATCCATTTAAACAAATATAGTATAATAGTAAAAGTGAAGGTCTAAAAAATTTTTTTTAGAAGTCAAAGAATAGTTATAATCTTATAGTGTAAAGATATAAGAGTAAGAAAGAGATAAGGAAGGTCCGAGTAAGAAAAGATAAGGTGGGGGTCGAAATAAAGCAAGTCACTCCCGGTCATAATGGCGGCCCTACGCGCGTGTGTGTGTGTGTGTCCACTGCCCTCTTCTACCCCCTTCCACTACCCCCCTAAATTTTAGTTCTCACGTAGCAGCCATAATAATGGCCCAAATCGCGTCAAATTTGGTAAACACTCTATTTAGACCCACAAAATGTGAAGTACCGTTTTACTTTTTCCTGAATGAAGAGTAAAAATGGTACTTCTAAGCGTGATATCAAAAATCGGCCACGGTACTTCACAAGATAATTAGTTGTAGAGTAAGTGTACAAAATTTCAATGCTCTACGACTAATAGCGACGATGCTATCCAAGAACTGTTGCAGAGGGATAGCCTTAAGAAATGTTAAAAATAAAAAGAACAAACATTGAAGTAAAGAGAAATCTTTGATAAGAAAAATAAAAACTGAATTTTAGGAATATAAACAATAGAGGAGAACTAATAAATAAAATAAATTAGTTTTATAAATAACTTCAAAAGATAAAAATAGTGCTTACAAAAATCTCAAGACAAAACAGATTCATGTTGAAATAATGTAAAACAGATAGCACAGGAATTATTAAAGGAAGTAAAGCAAGATAAATATGAGGTTAAATTTATCTAACTATAAACAGAAATAAAATGAACAACAGCTTACGTCTGCGGGACTCGTGAAGATTTAGAAACAATTTAGAAATCTTACATATTATTATAATGTAATAAAAAGTGATTCTACCCCGCAAACACTGACTCTAACCCACAAACACTGACTCTATCCCCAAAAACACTGACTCTAACCCCAAAAACACTGATTTTACCCCTCCCCCCCAACAAAGCCTGCTCTCGGCTGCCACATCAACAACCCGGCTGCCACATCAACAACCCAGCCAACCCTGCAGCTACATCATCAACACCCGGCTGCCACATCAACAACCCGGCTGCCACTTCATCAACCCTGCTGCATTCACCCTCTCAGGTGTAAATATTAAAACAACTCTACATATCATGATAAGGACCATAATATGAGGAGTGATCCGTTGTTAGATTAAGCCACTCTTTGTTGGGTTAGAGTCAGTGTTTTGGGTTAGAGGTTTGAGTTAGAGTCAGTGTTTTGGTTAGAGTCAGTGTTTTTTGGGGGTAGAATCAATTTTTAATCAAAATCATACCACTGTTATTCTTTAATTTATTTTTATTAGGTTATAATATACTTTATATTTTCTATCCATGTTTTAAAAGGTATTGCCAAGTTCTCTTTTATTACTTAGTGTTTGATTAAGGTGACATTCATTATTAAACATTAAATTAACAATTACATCATACCATTGAATGGAACAATCTCTTATAATAAAAATAAAAAGAATCTGAGGATATCAAATAAACAAAGGGACGATCTCTGTCAAATAAATTAGGTTTAGAACTTTTTAAGACAAAAGTACTGTTACAAAAAGTTATAGGGAAAACAGAAATCTCTGTTGGACTCATGTAATTCATATAGTATCAAGAACTTAAGAGTAAAATTAAGATATGTTTTGATAAGCATTTATCAGAAAAACTTTAAACATAACTATGATGAAACTGCGTCTGTGATTCGTGTAGCGAGAGGAAAATTTAGAAATGACTTTGCATATTATAAAATGTATGAATTAGAGTCAGTGTTTTTTGGGGGTTAGAGTCAGTGTTTTTGGGGTTAGAGTCAGTGTATGGGGGCAGTGTTGCTGAATTCAGTCTACAAGTATCCTGAAGGAAGGCAGTTTTCGGATCATTCTTCATAAATATTAAAACGGATCCTGTTAGATTGATTAAATTTCCGAAAAAGATAAGTGGGCTTCTTATTATGAGGCATATTATTTTTTAGCAGGTATCCAGGGGTTATTCATTTTTCTGATACACAGGTCATTAAGTTATTAAAAAACCTGTTTTGCATTATTGGTGATTATTATGATAAACACTTCAGTACTTTATTTTATTATTATTGACACCTAGGATCAATCACGAATAATTTATAAATGTTGAATGACTTCATCACTAAATTTTTCATGACTTAAAATAGTTAGTTACTAACATCAAAGGATTAAATATTAACATTTATTTCTCTTCTTGGGTTATTTGCATTTTAATATTTTATTTTTAATGCTGAGTCTTGAAAATTGAAATTAACAATAGATATTTTTTATTAGAGTTAGTTTATTTCTACATATCGCACATCAAAGAATTAATTACAGTAAATTTGTCATTAAATATGTTTGAATTATGTTTTAGTTATTGGTATATTGGGTTATTTTTTATGACCAGGGCTTAAATATATAGAAATTACTAGTTCCATTTTTTTCTGATATAATTCTGACTTTTGTATTTAATTTGGTTTTAGTGATAAAAATATTTATTATAAATATTATTATCACTAATACCTAACTGTCCTGTTTATTTTGATATTAATTTGTTCTTTAGTAGATTCATGATAGTTGAGTGTAAGTGTAATATCCCATGTTGTGAGATGAATGGAGAATAAGAAGTATAAATATTGGTAGTGAATTTTTATCATATTTTTACTAATATTCTTGATAAAAAATATTTACCAACTATTTGTTCTTTTTATTGTAAGCGATGATTAAATTTTTTTCAAAAAAAGTCCCTATTTAATCATCGCGGTGTGAATGGACCTCCTCAGAGGTGTTTGTTTAATTTGGATAATTTTTTTACATAGTACCATGTATTTTACATGATTAAATAAAAAATTATCTATTTTTAAATAAACAGTAAAATAATATCAGTGAAAACATAAATAATTTTAACAATTAAATTCACAGTATGTCTATTAATTTTTGACTAGCAGATTGTTGTAGATCTCTGGGCTCTAATAGGTTCCGCCTATTAGAGCTACCAACTATGCCAAAATTAATTTGCTCTAGTTGAGGGGACGTCATAGAGATATAAACATTACTAGCCGTTACCTTTTACTGATAAAGTTAAGAACAACTAATCACTTAACAAACTTATTAATGTCACTTTTTTAAACAAAAGAATTCAGTGTTGCCAAGTTTAGAAGTAGGAAACTTTTTGTCAGTTAAAAGTTGTTGGCAACCTATCTTCTTACTGAAATATGGCTCTGAAAATTAGAACCTGTTGAATTAGAAATCAACAGGTGGTTCTAATTCAGCAATATGATATCATTTAACTTTTTTTAAGCAAAGTATATGTAAAAAAATAAAAATTTCACTGATATTATTTTAAAGCATCTGACCGTATTACTTTATAGTTATTTTGTTTCTATTAGAAAATAGTTAAAAAACAAATGATTATTTTTATAAAATATTTTGTTGGTATTAAAAGAATGATATTTATCTACTTTAAGCGCTTCACCTTATCCGGTATCACCTATATGTATTCACCTACCGTATCTTTTTAATAACACGGTATTTCATACCAGTTACAAAGAATAAACATTATAAAATATAATAAAATTAATTATTTCTAAAGAGAGAGAGAGAAAAATAGAAAAATTACGGCAATATAAAATAATATATTGATACAATACTAAACATAATAATAATCAAATATAAACTTTTTAATTAAAAATTTTAATTATAAAAATTATCAAAAATATAATAGAAACATCAGGTACAATGGATTTCGGAACTTTGTAGGCACACATGGTGGTCTTATATGTACAGGCGTGCCAAATCTTAAATCGATCAAAATATATTTCCGCATTTTATCCATTTTTGATTTTTTTGCCAAGTCATTACTTCCGGTTGATGACCTCATATAAAAATTATTTTTTGGAAAGCAAAAATAAGACCTACAGATTGAATTTTCTAAGTTTCAAATCTAGCATAAATACACTAAAAGGTATTATGATAACACACACACACACACACACACACACACACACATATATATATATATATATATATATATATATATATATATATATATATATATATACAGACACACAGGCAACTTAGTAAAAACCACTCAGATCTTAAAAACATCTGAAATGGATAATTCAGGTGACATCTTGGTTTTTTTGCAAACACAAAACTTTTTCTATACACCTATGTTATAAATAAGGCAAAGTAAAAATATAATAATATAAGGCGCAGTTGAATATCCACGGCCTTCAAGAACATTGGATCACCAACAAACTTTTTTTATAACTTTTTTTCAAAATTTTCAGTAATTAGCCGGATTTGTGATAAATGAAGCATATTTCCGTAATCTGCACGCTCTTTTGGTTAATCTCAAAGAGTATTTACATTCACTCAACGTTTTATTTTTAATCTAACTTTATACATACATAACTACTGTTAGACGTCAATGTTATCTACCTGATTTGTGTTATATTTCGACATGTCATATTTGTTGACATTGACGTCTAACAGTAGTTATGTTAGCGCCCTATTAAATTATAAAAAATATTAAATAAATAAACGTAAATAAGACAGAAAAAATAGAAACATGACAGCAATAAAAAAAAATATATAATGATAATACTAAACATAGTAATAATAAAATATAACTTTTTAATTAAAAAAAATAATGATAAAATTAATGATTAAAAATTAACAATAAAAAAAAATGTTTAAGAGTAAATAAATAAAATAAAAACAAATTATGAAGAGTAAGTCTCACTATATTCTAACTAAGCAGATGCTGTGTGTGTGTGTCAATCAAATGTGTGTGTGTGCATTCAAAGAAACTAATACTTAGAGGGACTAATACTAATACAACAGCTCTTATCATTCCTTGGGTAGCTAGGTGCCATAACTGTACTTTGATGACGACATTTTTTTTATTTCCCCAACCTCTTTGGTTTACTACCCTGTACTAATTTTTTCCCAAAGGAAATTCGCTAAAAACTTATTTTCAGTGTAGATTTTACACTTTAATATTTTTAACTGGACAAATTTCAGTATTCAGTAATATTATGATTATTATTATGTATTCAGTATTTCATTAACATTTTATGAGATACTGGCATTTCAAGAGGACATTGGAATAAATTTAAATCTTTTAGACTATCATAAGTAATATCAATTAAATTAATGAAGACTTTAGTCCTTATAATTATTATTATAATTATAATAATAATAATTATTATTATTATTATATTATTATAATATTATCTTAAAATCGTAATTTTCCTTTACCTTTTTGTAATTTCATTTTAAATTTACTTAGTTAGACCCATGACATAAAAAAAAATTCAAAATTTTAGTATTTTCCAACTTTTTCATTTTTTAAGAACTGAAGAAGCTCAGGATCCCTGGGCGAAAGCTCTTCAACAATTTATTTTCAATAAATTTTTATAAGGGCTAAAGTATTCATTAATTTAATTGATATTAAATTTGTAATAGTCCAAAAAGCTCTAAAGTTATGATAAGTAATCATTAGAAAACAGAATAGGTACAGGTACAGCTATATCTCTGGTTCTATTGTACCAATTTTGGGGGTTAAAACATTAATTTGTCACAAAGTTATTAAACTAAGTTCACAAAGTTAAAGGGAGTTACAAAGTTATTAAAACAAAGTTAAAGGGAGTCACAAAGTTATTAAACTAAGTCCACAAAGTTAAAGGGAGTCACAAAGTTATTAAACTAAGTTCACAAAGTTAAAGGGAGTCACAAAGTTATTAAACTAAGTTCACAAAGTTAAAGGGAGTCACAAAGTTATTAAACTAAAAAAGAACCCTTCAACTCTTAGATAAAACTAATAGGAATGAAATAGGGCCATTTTTTGGATTTTGAATGGGCCAAAATTCTCCGATCTGAAATAGACTATCTGATCAGGGAGTCTAAATGAGCCAATGAAGAACTTGCACTGGGGAATGGTTTAGAATGGACGGCCTATGAATATAATTGGCAAAAATGTAGCAATTTGAGCTTTTTAAGTATTTAATAGTTATTTAAGCACCAAGGGAGTAAAGAAAATAAAGAAAGCTATTGTTTCCCTGAGCAGTTAGTTGGTTCCTAAGGCGTAAGACAAGGGTGTAAGATAATTGTATTCACTTAATTAATGATTTTAATTGAAACTATATTCATAATAATATGACAACAAAATAATAAGCATGACTTAAACTGTGATGACATTTCATGACAAAGGGAACCAAAGCATTTTATCTCTGCGCATCATAGAAGGCTGTCATCAGATGGAGTCTTGTAGAAGTCTCTTCATCAAGTATAAGATAATGACAATTGTGAATTTATTCATTTATCAATCGCTAATTTATGTTAAAACTAATCTTAATAATTTTTTGAAAAATGAAAATTACCACAATTATCCTACCAGAAGCATAAGTATGTTGGCCATTCCAAAACATAGACTAAAGAAGTCGGAGGTGGAAGCCAGCGTGTTAGGAATAAAACTGTTTAACCACCTACCAGAGAACATTAGAATTTTGAATTCAGATAGTTTTAGTAAAGTAGTAAAGAACTTGCTTTTGAATGAAGTGTTAATGTTAATGAGTACTTCAATTTTAAAGTTTTTAATTTTTTGTTCGCTTGACAAGACTATTGTAATGTGCAGTTACTTATTGATCGTTTTATTTTATTTTATCTTTTAACTTCCAAGGCGAAGCCGCGGAAGGTAATAGCGAGGAGGAAAATGGGATTTTACTCCCAAGGTGCATACAAGATTTTATCTCCAGACGTTGATTTTATTATAATACGTTTTATTGTATTTTATTCTATTTTTTTGGGTCAGACCCAATTATAAATTTAGGGGGTGCTGCCTCAAAAAATTATTGCTCCAAACAACTTTTTTTGACCTGAAACAGATTTTGAGCGAATAAAAACAATTTTTTGGTCAAGTCCCCCTAATAAATTTTAGGGGTGCCATCCCCCGGGAAAATTACAAAAATTGATCGGTCACCTGTATAAATTTAGAGAATGCCACTCCCCTAAAAAATTGATATAATTGGCTCTAATAACCAAATAATAGAAAGGTTTTTTACTCCCTTGGGAGTGAAAAGTGCTTCTTTACTCCCTAAAAACTAGTCAATAAACTTTACATTATACACCGTATGGAGATAATTGTTTTTGAAGTTAAATATCAACGGTGGCGCTGGAAATGACGTCATCTTCTTGTGGGCGTGGCTAATTTTGTTACATCCAATCGGGAGTGGCCAACTTCTAAATTAACATTTCTAATTGATATATTCAATTTCTTTTCATAGTATTAACGGTTATATTTTTCTGATTGAAACGACATATAAACGATTATCAGGGATCAAATATTAACGATTTTATTGAGAAAAGTTTGGAAAGGCTGAAGTATATAATAAAGTTTGGGTTTAGGCATAACCCAGGTTTCATTAACTAGACTTGTAAATAACAAGTTTTTGTGTTTGATAATGTAAATCAAATACAAACTGCGACCCTGCGGGTTAAACTTTTAGGGCTCGACGGTCAAATGTTTGCGTCAGGCTCTTTGGCAGCATCGGATAGGATGCCAGATCGTAAGATCAGGTAAACCAGGCCTTAAAAGTATTTTAGTCACTAACATTAATTTTGAAAATTATTTAAACGCATTTTTGCATCCCCTCCCCCCCTCCACGTTTATATCAATATTATCACACGGAACGGAAAACCAATAAATCAATTGGCGTTTTGTTAGGAAAATTGTAAATTACAATACGCGGTAGTAAAAAGATTTCATTTCCAGTGTTCACAGCAATCAAAATAAAGGAAAAAATCGATTTTCTACCATGTAGTATAAAAAAGAAAATTGAAAAAGAAAATGCAAGTCACTATTCATAAAATGTCAATCTTATATTAAAACAATATTTTTACAAGGATATGCAATAACTCAGACATTTACAATAGTTCTATACCTCTACATATATTTTATATTATAATAACAAGTCATTATTATTTTCTTTTTCTTGTGACAATCCCCATGCTGTGTTTCCTTGTGAGTAAACACCAATGGCACACTGCCAGTACGACAGGGTACCAGTCGTTGGCGCTCCATTCGTTCGCGCTCCATTTAAAGTGGAGCTCCAACGATATGGAGCGCCAACGAATTGCCTGCACTTTAATTTTCTCGTGTGAAACTTAGATACACAATGTTTGTATCTGTATTGTAACATAAATCAGCTTAGGTTAATTTGGATCTGAGGAAAAATCGATTACGGGGTACCTCGAAAATTTTCCTCATCACATCGGATTCGCTACGCTCATCCACTCTACATCGGACCTGCTTCGCTCGTCCTCAGAATATACAAGTCGTTAAATTATAAAATTATAAAGCGACACTTGTTCGTCCTCAGAAAGTAAATTTATCCGTTTCATTCCTAACAGTCACCCATACACACTTAATGCTGCATAACTTTTGTGATCCAACAATAATCACATATATATATATATATATATATATATATATATATATATATATATATATATATGTGTGTGTGTGTGTGTGTGTGTGTGTGTATGTATACGTATGTGAATGTATATATATATATATTATAATATATTATATATATATATATATATATATATATATATATATATATATATGTATGTATGTATGTATGTATGTACATACATACTTGTCCTATTGACACGAGACTTAGTGTACTTATTCTTTACGTAAAAGTACACACTTGCACTGAATTTCAACTCAATCGGATTCTTGGATTATAATAGATTCTTGGGTTAATAATAATGACTCAGCAAAAATGTCGAAAAATCATAAAACGCGGAAAAATGATGTGATCAGGTTGAGATTTCGCACGCGGATGCCTATGTATAAAACTAACATATGTGCTAAGTTTCATCCCATTATCAGCATTAGTTTGATTTTTATCGAATGACTTGTGTACGTTTTTTAAAAAATTGTAAAAAAAATCAGAAAATGATACAATTGAGTTGAAATTGGGTACAAGTGAATAACTTTACCTAATAAATAAGTACACTAAGTTTCGTTTCAATACGACCAGTATATCCATGATTTTTGTTGAATCACAAAAATTAAGCAGCATTGAGCGTGGTTGTTGCTGCATAGGTGACCGCTGAGAATAAAACTGATGTATTTACTATCTGAGGACGAACAAAGCGCGTCGCTTTATAATTTAAAGACTTTTATATTCTGAGGACGAGCGTAGCGAATCCGATGTGACTAGAAAAAGTTCCGAAGTACCTCGTCCCCGAATTTTTTAAAATTTTCAAGTGGCCCACGACACACTCATGCAATTTTTATATTTTAAATACACCTTGAAGTAAATTTAACTTCTGATCATAAGGATTTTAAATATAATATAGAAACCCTTAAATTAGTGACTAGTTTGTCAGTTCGATTATCATATTCAGAATACAGTACTTGTACTTATTTACACACGTACATGTCGTTTCTTTTACATACCTCAGATATATTACCAATCAAAGTATGTTATCTAGAGATATGAGGTATATATGTTCACTTGATTTAATCACTAATGAATTAGTAAATACGTCTAGGAGAACCAAGTCTTTTCAAACTATGCTATCAACATTAAATCTTTGCGCCTGCAGTTGTTTGGGTAGATTAACTACGCAATACAGTTGTGTATTGCCTATATTGCCGCTGCACCCCGGATCCCAGCGTCAACCAAATCTTTTTGTAGTGAGACCAACTTAAAATTTCACTTAAAAGGATTAATAGTAATCCTTTTAAGGGTTTAAGTTGACCTCCTTACAAACATTTAAATCATTCATAGCAAGGACAAATAAAAATGGCACTGACAAAGTTTCATTATTAGTCTGTCTGTATTAATATCATTGCAATTCATTGACTTAATAGTAAAACCTATTATATGACGTTTTGAGTTGACCTTCCTACAAACATTAAAGTCATTTAAAGCAAGATCAACTAAAAATTGCACAAACAAAGTTTTATTATTAGTCTATAATAATAGCATTGCAATGCATTGACTTAATAGTGAAACCTATTAAATGACGGTTTGAGTTGACCTCTCTACTAACATTAAAGTCATTTATAGCAAGGTCAACTTAGTGTAACGAAGTTTCACTAAGCCAACAATATGTCTAGTCAACATATATCGTAACAAGAAAAATAAAAATCGGGTACGGGGTACCTCGGAACTTTTCCTCATTGCATGGGATTCGCTACGCTCATACTCCCTGCTTCGGACTCGCTTCGATCGTCCTAAGATAGTTAATACATTCGTTACAGCGGTGACCCATCCAGGCACTGATCTCGCTCAATTATGCTAAACTTTGATGATCCAACAAAAATCATAGATATGCTTGTCATATTGAAACGAAACTTAGTGTACTTATTTATTACGTAATGGTACATTTGTAAAAATTGGTATAAATCGTACACAAGTCGTTTGATAATATTTGAACTAATGCTTATAATAAAATTAAGGGTGCATTCGCAACGCCCAAGCGCTCAGAGCGTTCTGAACAAGAGGTGTATTCTAGTTACCGTGATTGTGCTCAGAGGCGTGGCCAGGGGGAGGAGCCAAAAGAAGCGGGAAGCCAAGATAGTAGTGGTAGGGCTGATCCTACTAACCGTGCTTAGTAGTAAAGTGCTACTAAAGCACGGTTAGTAGTAAAGTGATGTAGAAATTCATACAGTTGGGGTCGGGGCGGGAGGATGTTGAATGTCGGGCGCCCCCACCCCTACTGTATGAATTTCTACATCACTTTACTACTAACCGTGCTTTCGGCAGGTTCAGTTCGATCACTTCTCCCCACTCCTATTCAATTGAAACCTCCTTAGCGGTAAATACAAAATTTTATCTAAGCTTTTAGCTGTTTCTGTGTTTGTTTCTGGGTTGTGTTTCTGTGCTGTTTCTCTTTAATTTATACGTTTTACTTTTAATTAAATGATTGAATTTTGAAAAAATGACAGCAACAGTAATATAATCTAACAACTGTACACACGAGCCTGAATAAAACGCGTTCGCGAGACCAAGTGTGGTCAGTACGATAGTGGGGGAATTTTTGTCCCCACCATCCCCCTCCACCACTGAACATACTGACGCGAGCAGTCTGAGCGCTTGGGCGTCGCAAATGCTCCCTAAGCTTAGCACATATATTTATCTTATAGACGGCTACATAGTGCCAAATTCCAGTCCTATCACATAATTATTCCGTGTATGATTTTTTATTATAGCAGGTTAGTGACGTCATAAAAAATATTTTCTGAATAGCACAACTACAGCAGTAGACTAATTTTCGTACAACGTTTAGACAGACAACTTTGTAAAGACCACTTAAGAGGCCTTAAAAACACATGAAAAGGAAAATTTCAGTGACATCCCAGTTTCGGATTTGTTTTGCAAACGCAATACTTTTCCTAATTACCTACGGTATAAATGAGGAAAAGTCAAAATTAGATACAAAGTAAAGTGATGTAGAAATTCATACAGTAGGGGTGGGGGCGGGGGTCACAGTGGTCTAACTCCCTAGTTTTAGGTGGTCCTAAAAAAACAGATATTAGTTTCATCAACTACCGCACCAAGCGCTAGTTTTCACCTTGTAACGCTTATCACTATTGTTATCAGTTTTAAATCAAGACTTCTATTTATGTTTATAAAAAATGTAAACAAGACAATTTTTATCTTATTCATTAACTTTTTTTCTTTTTTAGTTGTTAATAAAAAATTATTGTTATTAAAAAATTAGTTGTTTCCCGGTTTGATGTTTGTTACAAACATTTTGATGTTTTGTTTACAAACATTTTGATGTTTGTCTACAAATCTGGTTATCACGATATCAGATTACTTAAAATAACACAGCGTATATTTTTATAACATTTAATAATTATATCTAAAAAAATTAACAATTTTTAACATTGTTAAAGACCCTTTTAAATAATTTTAATCTTGGAATTGAAGAAATAACTATTTTATATATGGGGTACAAGGTGAACCGACCTGCCACTAGTGGAGAAAAGGTGAATTTAGCTGCCCTAAATTCGTCCATCTAAAGCAGCTTATTTCGGGGGAGTTAGACCACTGTGTCCCGCGCCCCCACCCCTACTGTATGAATTTCTACATTACTTTAATACAAAGACTACATTCATACAACAATGTATAAAACAAAATTTCAATAACAAACATTACTTCTATTTACAAGTATGAATATTTTTTTAATAAAAATAAAATTAATCTGTATTTATACACTATAAACAAGTTAAAAAATATAAATCCTACCATATTCATTTATAGTTATGAGTAAATTGTAATATAAAGTGATTATATCGAATTAACTTCTCAAAATCTTTTCGACTTTAGTTTGAATTTTAGTAAACTCATTGTTGAAGCCTTAGAATAATACTAAATATAGAAGGAGCACTACTGATAACACGAAAGGCGGTTCACTGGTGGTCTTCTGTAATGCTGCCACCCTAACAAAATAAAATTTTCTCATAAAAAATTTGGCAATACTTCCGGTTGCTGAATTATTATTCTATTATTAATTAATGATTGATTATTCATGAAATGCTTATTTTGATATTGATATAATATGATACCGATATCAATATAAAATATTGATATCGGTGCATTACAATATTTTAAATTGTAGTTTAACGTTTTTAATTAAAATTATATTAAAAGTAGTCCTCGTCAACTAAATGTAGATTCTTGTATTCCGCCACCCTTTTGCAATCTAAGAAATAAATCTAAGGTTTTATTAAATACTCAGCAGGCGTTTTAAGTTATTATATTTGTTCTTTACGGTCTTTCTTCATTAATGGATATTTGTGACACATATTTATAATAATGTTTTGTTGTTAGGGTGGCACCCCTACTTATGACCACCAGTCAACCGACTTTCGTGTTATCAGTAGAATTACATTGTGTTTACGGTCCTATGCTCCTTCTATATTGGTATTATTCTAAGGTTGAAGCTAACAATTGATAAACACGACTGAAATCTTTAATAACATCATAAATCGTCAACACTAAGATGGCAACAAATATAACATGCAGTCAATTGTTAATTTGAGGCATAGAGATATATACTAGAGGGGGCATAGCCAATCTAAATACATTGAGAGGCCTGAAACAGCTTTTTGGGGCTCTGTTTTACCTCATTGAAACCTCCTTTAAGAGTAAGTTAAGGTTATAATTAATAAATTTATTTCGGTTTCCCGCACATTTTTTTTTTATAACTGGTCATACGCTTTAGTTGCTCAATAGAGTATTTGCACGATTCTTTTTTATTGCATTATCTTTAAGTACGTCATATAAAAGAACACCCTGTAAATTATTAGAATGAAAAAACTTATACTCTTGATGATACAGCAAAAAAACGAAAAATATATTTAAACATGTTCTTTTGGCGGGAAAACAGCCTCGACTGCTAGTGTGACGTCATTCTGATCACATATCATTTTATAAGCAAAACATTTTTATTGGAAATATGCAAATACTCTAATGAAAGTTTCGGAGATAGAAAAGACAGGACGATAAAGAAATTGTATCACATGTCAAAATATAGTCAGAGCAGAACTTTTTCATGATAGCAAAGATTAATTAATATCCAAAGTCAGTATGAGGGAAGCAACGAGATTTATCTTGTCAATTAATTGCTTAGGTTGTATGGCAACTGTTAGCTTTTAGCCAATTTCCAAAGGAAAATGTGTTTATGAGAGATTGAGGTCATGGAGGAAGTATGGTGATTTTTCTGATAGGACTCACTGATCAAGCAAATTTCATTCTGGTCTGAAATTAATCAAGTTGCTGACATTCATATATATATATATATATATATATATATATTATATAAATATATATATATATATAAAGTAGAACAGAATCAGCCTCAGAATATAACTTACGAATGAATGCTCGAAACGTTAGCACGAGAGAAGTGAGTGTGTTTTATAAGCCTTATCCTGACTCATTCGTAGTTAATATATATAATATATATATATATATATATATATATATATATATATATATATATATATATATATATATATGAATGTCAGCAACTTGATTAATTTTAGACCAGAATGAAATTTGCTACAAAGATCAATAATATAAAACTACAACCCCCCCTCCCATCGTTTACAGCAGATTTAGGATTATATTATTTAACCACATTTTATAAACACACCAAAATATCAAAAATATTTTGGATCAAGCTAGAACTTATTATACATAGACTTCTATACAAGGCAAACAAAATTAATATTATCAGCAATAGTATTGATTTTGTCGTTAGACATATTTACTGGTGTGTTAACAAATCAAGGTTTTCGACAGATTAATTTGCTAATATTGTGGCAGTATGCCACTAATAAAAATGCCAAATGACGTTACGACATTGTCGTTATGTTGTTCATTGGCACTGGGGGTGGGGGCCTTTAGTTTTTTAATCAGCACTTGTTAGTTAAAAGCTGGATTGTACAGTTTTAATTCTTATCTAGACTTAGAATAATACTATATATAGAAGGAGCACAGGACCGTAAACACAATGTAATTCCACTGATAACACGGAAGCCGGTTGACTAGTGCACCTAAGTAATGCTGCCAACCTGACAACAAAACATTATTTTAAACATGTGTCATAAATATCTATTAATGAAGAAAGGTTAAAACACCTGCTGAGTATTTAATAAAACTGGTCTTAGATGGCAAAAGGGTGGCGGAATACAAGAATCTACATTTAGTTGACGAGGATTACTTTTAACATAATTTTAATAAATATGTTAAACTACAATTTAAAATGCTTTAAATATTGTAATGCACCGATATTATTATTAGTATTTTATGAATAATCAATCATTAATTAATAATAGAACATAATAATTCAGCAACCGGAAGTATTGCCAACTTTTTTTTAGAAAATTGTAGATTGTTAGAGTGGCAGCATTACTTAGGTGCACCAGTGAACCGGCTTTCGTGTTATCAGTAGTGCTCCTACTATATATAGTATTATTCCAAGGTCTAGATTATATCCAACCCTCAGTAACTAAGGAAGCACTTTAGGCTGCTCAAAACATTTCATAGACCAACTAGATTAATAACTTCCCTTTTCTCAATTCATGACGACAAATCCATTGATTTATCAAAAAAGCTTCATACAAGGAATTGTATTGGTATTTTTCAATTTCACCCGTCATACTAAAGACCAATCAAAAAGAGTTCAATTTTTTTTAACAAATAGTTTAATTTCTTTTTATAAAAACAAACAAATATCACCCGGGCTGATAATAGTGTTCCAAGGTGGAAATTGGCCAGGTGAATAAAATCAATTTACCAAGCATTTAACTACACAGGGTTGACTAAAAGTCCCCCTCATAATTTTTGAACCATATGAGATACATTTTTTTAACTTAGGAGATCTCCATTATGTTTTGTTAAGTTTATTTTTTTACATTAAACATTAAGGTACATCACCCCAATGTCACCTTACGGCAGACAGCTAACTTTAAAATTGGACACCATACTTTTTTTTTAATTCTATGACCATAGTCAGGCACACAGTAGGTGCCATAGTAACCCCAAAAAAAAGTTTTATAAACTAAATTTTCTTTTTAAGTAAAAATTAAAACCCCAAAACCCAAGATTAATATTAAATTTACATCTTCTTTGCATCTGCTATCTCATAACAGATAGATTTTAAACATTTCACCCGTCCTGAATTAAAAATAATACAAAAAAATCAGGTAAGGGATACCTTGGAAATTTTTCTCTCCATATACTTCTGACTCGCAGAATATGAAAATCACCTAATTTTTATTGCCCTGTATCTTTGCTTAGCGCATCCTTGCACAATAAAATCATTGGTTCAACTTTCAGTGGTCACTTATTCAGGTACTGACTTTGGTTGATGCCACATTACATTGGTGATTCAACCATAGATGTTAACCATAGATATTCCAGCAGAATTAATGTGAAACTTAGTATACTTTCTCACAAAAAAAAATTCCATTCGATAAAACTTAAAAGGAATGCTGACAATTGAATTTTTTAATCCGTATTGCTCGTTAATGATCCCAGTTGATTAAGTGTCAAAAATTGATTTTTGTACTAAGGTTCAACTCACTATCATAAACATACTGGAAGAAGACACACCACACATACGGATAAACAACTTTTTAAAATTACTCAAGGGGCCTTATAACTCCTGAAAATGGATAATTATAGTTTAATAATAGTTTTGGATTTTTATTTTGCAAACACAATACTTTTTACTATATACGTATGGCATAAAAGAGGACAAGTAAGGGCCTTACAACCCCCCCCCCCCCATTCCTGGGATTTTAGTTTTGGCACCCACAAAAAAATCTGTGCACGCACATGTCTGTCTATATATGACCAAAATTATTACTACAGTCCATCGTTTAGTTTAAAAATCTTGACAGGTCAGTTTAGGCACCTCTGATTCTTAAGAAAAAAAATCCCTGCAAGAAGGGAGCCGGAAAAAAAACTATGTAAACAAATCAGGTTATTTTACCCGTATTTTCTTGGCAACGTTTTTTTACATTTCTTTTGTGTAGTTTTATTTTAAAATATAATTTTTAATATTAATTTGAAAGTAGTTTTCAAAACGATGAAATCAAAAGAAGAACCACAAACAAAGTGAACGATTGCCGGGAAGAAGGTTTTTTCCCTACAGCGGTTATTGTGGTAGGGATTTTTTTTTCTCTTTTTAAGTGAGAGTTGGCAGCGGCTTCTCTGATTGGTCAATCCCCAAAATACTTATGACCTTGGGGATTTTTAAACTAAACGATAGACTGTATTAATAGTTATCCCCCTATAAAGGGGCAACAATGTACAAGAGAAACTAAAAAAATAAAGTAACAAAATTTTATGAAAGGTGTTTTGTGCTCTTAGGTAAAATAAAGAATGTTTTATACTTTTTCTCCATCCCTTATAACCCTTATTTTTTAACTTTAAATATTTAGGTGACCTTTTTGTCTGTTTAAGCGAGGCAAACTCTATAAGTTAATTGATAGCAATAAAAAAACTCTAAAATAGTAATTATTAAAATATAGGTGATGCAGGGCGCTGTGCCTTATTGGTAATGTAAAAAAATAAACTTCACTATAAATAATAAAGATCACGCAAGTTACAACAATTTATCTTCAAGGGGGGGACCTCCCTGTACATCAAGTCTTTATCAAAGTACATAATTATAAAATAAACCCACGTAAAAAAAAATTAAATGTCTGAAAACATTATTGCCAACATACAAGCAATAGTATTTTGATTTTATTCTCACTAAACCAGGGATTCTCAAAGTTCGGTACACGTACCACTGGAGGTACGCGAACAAATCTAATACCTTTTGTAAAAGAAATATTAAAAAATAAGATTTATAAGTTTAAAAAGTTTCTTTTTGTAGACTTATAAATATATAAATAAAAACAGTTTAATTACACAAAAGTCCTATATTTTTTTAATATAGAAATATATATTAATTATATATTAAAAAAATATAGGACTTTTGTGTAATTAAACTGTTTTTATTTAAAGATTTAAAAGTAGTAAAGTAATTTTTATCAAATTTGCAATATTTTTTTTTTAAATTTTACTTATATTTACATGAATGGTGGTAGGCCAAATATTATGTTGGATGGTTCAGGGCGTGAGGTGACAAGAAGTTTGAGAACCCCTGCAGTAGACTATTTCCACCTAACATTGTAATGTTTCAGCAAATACCAGAACATCTTTAGTGACAACTATTATTAAATGTAGAGAGGAAGACAAGCGCACTTTTCATTCCTGAACATTAAATCATTCCGTTATTACGATATACACCGTTGTTTATGAAAGAACTATTGATTCATGGATTACGAATATCTAACAACGCAAAACGATGTTTTACCAAGTTTTGGTTTTTTACCTACGTCACAAAAATTCTATCATTTTATTCTACACTGTCATATTTTACTAAGCTTACAAACATTACTTTTGTTTATTTTTATCATGATTTATTAAACAGCTAATTAAATATTCCCTGGACCATTTGCTTATGGTCTCCTTTGAAGGATTTGGAACCACATAACTACAGTCTATCGTTTAGTTTAAAAATCTTGACAGGTCAGTTTAGACAACACTGATTCTTAAGAAAAAAATCCCTGCAAGAAAGGAGTGGGAAAAAACTATGGTTTTTTCCCTACAGCGGTTATTGTGGTTGGGAATTTTTTTAAGTGAGAGGTTTGGTAGCGGCTTCTCTGATTGGTCAATCCCCAAAATACTTATGACCATGGGATTTTTAAACTAAACGATAGACTGTAAAACCAACAACCAAGACAGAAAATGGCAACTTTTTAGTTCCAAAAAATTGGAGGCAAACTTGATGAAAGTAATTTTCCCCATGGAAATTAGCTGAAACTTGAAATAATAAAGCTGTGAGTGAATTAATATACTTAATTATTTACTTTTTACAAAATATAATTCTTTAACATTACTCGAGTAAGACTTATTCTCATATTAACTTAAGAACAACTCTTACTCAGACATGCTCTTGAATATCAACCAACATCAAAGCAAAACAGTGTTTTTTGTTTTGATGTAATTAATTTAAATGAATGTCTACTAGTGATACTAATTCTAAAAATTATACATTATTATGTTTTACATTTCATATTCAAAAAATAAATATTATCACTCATTACATTGTTAGTTTTTTTGCTTATTTATTTCACAGATGTCGAATATTTAAAAAATAAAGTCATACAAATTTGAAGGTTTAAGAACAGTATTTTACAATAAAAAAATAAAACTACCTAAATAATTTGGGTATGGGGTACCTCGGATCTTTTCCTCGTAACATCGGATCCGCTTTGCTCATCCTTCCAAGTTTGGACTTGCTTCACTCGTCCTCAAAATATAAAAATTACCAAATTTATAACACTTCTATGGTATCACTTTGTACATGCTTACATATAAAATACATTCATTTTATCCCTTGCTGTGACCCATCCAAGCACTGACTTCGCTCAATGCTGCTTAACGTTTATGATAAAATAAAAACAATGGATATACTTTTCATATTGAAACGAATCGTAGTATACTGATATATAACAAAAAGGAATATACTTGTAGAACTAAGGTGAGCGTTAATGGAGTTCATCTTAATAAAAGAGGAAGAAGTCTCTCCACAAAAATATATTTCTTTATAGCAAAGCGCTTTCAGCCTAACAAGAGGTCATCATCAGTGCTAGCCGTTGAATAAAGAGTTGAATAAAGAAGAGGGTGATAGATGAGTCTTACAGATCAGATATCAAAGATAGACCTCTTGATGACCTGATGATGACCTCTTGTTAGGTTGAAAGCGCTTTGCTAAAAAGAAATATATTTTTGTGGAGAGACTTCTTCCTCTTTTATTATTATGAATACACTTGTATTAAATTTTAACTCAATTGCATTATTTAAAAAAACATGTAAAATTCATCAGATAAAAATTCAACTAATGCTGATAATGAGATGAAACTTGGCACTACATGCATGCCAAATATTAAATCGATCAAAACATTTTTCCGTATTATTTTTGCTATGCCATCACAAAAAAAATATTTTGGGATAGGACAAATATTGATTTTTTTTTATATAACTTTCAACTCTTTAGCATAACTGAAAGCTGCGATGATAACAGACACATACACACAGCTTTGTGAAAACCACTCAGAAGGTTATTAAAACACCTGATAATTCAGGAGAAATGTATGATTCAGATGTTTACTGCAAACACGTTACTTTTCTAACATATCTACGGTATAAATGAGGAAAAGGATTCAGATGTTCCTCTCATACAAGCTAAGTATTCCATCGCACCACTCAACCCTTGAGGCAAAGGTGTTTATAGAGAAGGCATTCTCTATGAGGAACAATAATTGAGTAAAACAATACGCAAACAAACACAATATGCCTCGTGTAATTTTGAAATAAATACAATGTTTAAACAAGGCAATGAGAATGGTCTTATGAGTCAGTGAATTTCTTTATCACGAAATATTACTTTTTGATAAAATTAAAAATTACATATAAAAGATTAAACGCTATCCTGTCACACCTGGGATGAAGACTTAGCTTGATTGAAAGTAATTCGCCATTTAAGTTCTTTCAACATAAACTAATCAGATCTTATATTAAGAGGGGAACATCGTAGGTTTTCACTAACATTGACAAATTCAACCTGCTAAAGTTAGATTTAACTTGGGTGAGGTAAAAATGAAATCAAATGTTAGATATTAGGATCATTTATAAGGAGAGGTTGAGAAGAGAGCTTTGCTTGTGAAGCAATACGCTCCATCACACACGAAGCAGATAATCTTGCTTCGGCATCGTGATCCCAACACTCTTCCATCGTATCACAGAGTAAATGGAGACCCGAGTGAGACCTCCAGTCGTTTCTTAACCTGGGTCTCTGTTTCTTATGAACAACTAATTCTTGCATGTCTTCAAGAGAAGGATGGTGACCTGTTTCTTCTTCAAATGGAAGTTTATAGTCTCCAATAGGCCCCTGTTGAGCGGTACATCTGGAAGCCAACTCCCACAGTACCAAACCACACGCGTACATATCTATTCTTAAGAAAGCGTCTCTTGAGAAGTTGATAGCACCTTCCAATACTTCAGGTGCCATGTATCTTCTCGTACCCACTTGTCCATGAGTGTCACCGCAAGGTTTACCCGGTTGAAAGATTAAAGCTAAACCAAAATCAGCAATACAAGCCGTGAGATCAGTTTTGAGGAGAACATTCTTAGATTTAAAATCCCTGTGGGCGACTGCTGGCTTGAAACCTTCTCCTTTTGATGCTGCTACTTCTTCATGGAGGTGCATGAGGCCACAGGACATCGTCTCCGCTATAACACAAAGCTCCTGGAAAGTAATAGTATTCGCTTTGAGAAAGTCACACAGGGAACCTCTCTCGTGATAAGCAGTAATGAGCCAGAACTCTGCTTGCAAGTTATCACCCCTTTTCTCAGCTCCTATATAGTGCAAAATATTATCATGGTCCATTCTTGATAACTTAAATATCTGCTGCTCACTCAGCCAAGACTGTTTATCTTGAATTGGAAAAACCTTTACAGCTACTACATCTGCTTTATAATTAGCTTTCCATACCGCACCAAATCGTCCTCGGGCTTTAACTTCAATAAGCTGTATCGGCCTCGTGCAAGAATCTGGAGTTGGCATAGGCATCATGTGAGGTTCAGAAGTTGGCAACTCATTAAAATATGATGACTTTTTGTTTCGATAAAATAAACAAACTGAGAGAAAGGCCAAGGAAGTGATTACACCCAAGGTAACATAAACTATAATGTTAATGATAGGGAGCTTCTCCGGAACAACAGGTTTGTTGAGGAAAGGTTTAGTAAGAGTCGGAGGTGCAGGTTCCCAAGAGAATTCAGAGTTACACATGTCTCCATCACAACAGCAGAAATGCATCTCTTGATTTGAGCTGACTTTGGTGTCAACACACCTCTTGTGACCAACACATTCGTTATTTTGTAAGAAGCAACCTTTCATACGAACCTGAGGATGACCGTCCGACGTGTTGGACCACAGTACAAAACAATGTACGGCTTTATCCGGTTGTGGAACGCACTCTTCCATACCAGAGCATAACGTCCCACCAACATCATCGAGACAGGTTTCATTCGTATGTTCGCATTTTAAAACTCCTCCAACGATAGCGTGGCAATAAACAACATAACATGATTCTAGAGATAACAACAAATAAAATAACCATCTAATGCCCATTGTAAGGATCAGCTATCACCGAATGTTTCCCAAGTACTCCTACACGACACTTCACTAACGATTTATGCGGTAATAATACATGATAATTAATGTTCGATTCCACGAAACCATCATTAAATATCTAAGTCTATCACATAAATAGTTTAAAAACAACTAAACAAGAAAAATAAAGCACATAAGAAGAGAATATATTTCACAAAATTAGTCACGTCAACTTAGTATATTCTAGAGATTCTGAGAAAATCACTACACGATTAAAAACAAATAACCATTCGTAGAAGTTATATATAAATCTAAATTTCATTTAAAATTATATACAATGATATCCTAAATATCTTTAACAAACAATTTAACGTATTTCAAGTAATAAACAATAACATGAAAAATGCAAGATGCTAGGATGGAGGGGATGACAGCGGAGGCTGTGATCAAAGCACCAATTTTTATAATTTCTAAATATAGATTTAATATTTTTAGGGCCATAACTCCGTTAAGGGGTTGATATAGCCCTTGACTCCTACTACATTAAAGACTTATTTTTGCGTGTTTTTATTTGTCACGATGACTGCAGTAAAAACGAATCTTGGCAAAGAGGTCCAAGACCTGCAATAAAATATTTGTCGAATAGCACAACTATACCTAAAGATTGATTTTTATACCAAGTTTCAACTATCTAGCATCAAGAACTAGAATATTGAGTAAAAGTTTGATTTTAAAGTTTAAAATTACCAAGGAGCGGCAAAGAAAATAAAAAACTACAGAAGATAATAAATACATCCGGAACGGATAATTCAGGTAATATCCCAATTTCGTATTTTTTGCAAACATGATACTTTCCTATATTCCATCGGTATATAGCCATGCCATATACCATTTGGTGACGAAGACGCTACTAATTCTTTCAGTTCATCTTGGAGTCATTAAGGTATATTTTGATTATTACAATAAAAAAATGGATAATTAAGGCCCACAAGATTTTTTCAATTAAACTATCAATAAAAGGCTTGATAAACTAACAGCTTTAGTTATGAAGCTGGATGAAATTTAAATTTCAAATGTGGCAAATACTTCTAGCGGGTCATTCCATATCAAATCAACACAGGTAAAACCACGTGATATTCCCAATTTTAATATTATTTGGCTGACAGGTATCCACCATAGAAAGAAGGAAAAATCCATCTGACTCATTTGGTGCAGCCATATTGCCGCAGTAGGGTGGTGAATTTTCCAAAAAAAATGTGATTTTCCAACATTTAATTGACTCCAAAAATGGCTATATTTATAAAAAATGGCTGGCTTTTTAAATGGTTGTTTTTTTGGCTGTATGGCGTGGGCTATGATTTTTATTTTAGTGGCGTTTGAAAACTTAAACTTTCAAATAGATTCTATATTCAAATATAATATAGAAATGCTAATATCTCAATAAGCAAAATTTTTCCCTAATTTCTAAAATGGATTTTTTTTATAAGGGTCATTCCATTTTAAATCAACACAAAAAAGTACATTTTTGGACTCGATATTACCGATTTTAATGTATTTTGTGACAGGTAGGCACCATAGAAGGAAGAAAAATCTAGATTTTTGGCTCACTTAGTGCAGCCATATTGCCGCAATAGGGAGGTGAATTCTCAAAAAATGTGAATTACATTAACATTTCTTCGACAACAAAAATTGCTGTATCTAAAATTCTGCATAGGATATGATTTTTGGTGGCGTTTAAAAGCTTAAACTTGGCCTTTCAAATAGTTTCTGCATACTTTATGGATAACTATTGCAAGTCTTTATTATAAGCAAATATAAAATATAAATGCTAATATCTCAAAAAGCCAATTTTTTTAAAAATTGAAAAATCCTAAAAAGAGCTTAAACTGTTAGTAAAATGTCCACAGAGTTTCATTTTGGGACCGCCATGGGATAAGGCGCGGTCGAATATCCACGGCCTTCTAGAACCTTGGATCACCAACAAACTTTTTTTATAACTTTTTTTCAAAATTTTCAGTAATTAGCCGGATTTGTGATAAATGAAGCCTATTTCCGTGATCTGCACGCTCTTTTGGTTAATCTCAAAGAGTATTTACATTCACTCAACGATTTATTTTTAATCTAACTTGGTACATACATAACTACTGTTAGACGTCAATATTTTGTGTTATATTTTGACATGTCATATTTGGTAACATTGACGTCTAACAGTAGTTATGTATGTACCAAGTTATATTAAAAATAAATCGTTGAGTGAATGTAAATACTCTTTGAGATTAACCAAAAGAGCGTGCAGATCACGGAAATAGGCTTCATTTATCACAAATCCGGCTAATTACTGAAAATTTTGAAAAAAAAGTTATAAAAAAAGTTTGTTGGTGATCCAACGTTCTAGAAGGCCGTGGATATTCGACCGCGCCTTATTGGACACAGTAGCATAGAGATATATTACTAGAGGGGCCCTATTGGTTGAATTTTGAAACATCGAAAAAGTAACCTGACCACATTCGATTTCATTTTCATCAAATAAACAGAACAAAAAAACAGTAAATTATATAGCAGAATGTTTAAAATACAAATCACAACACAAACAATCTGCGGGAAGCCGAAAACAATTGATTAATTATAACCATAACTCCCTCTTGGAGGAGGTTTCAATGAGGTTACACAGAGCCCCTAAGAGCCCCACTAAAAATGTTTCAGGCCTCTCAATGTATTAAGATAGGCTATGCCCCCTCTAGTATATATTTATCTCTATGCACAGTAGTGCATAACGTGTGTCAAGGTATGTCAAACTGTAAAAAAGTTAAGATTTATCACATAATCATTGATAGAAATTGCAAAAACGGTGACTTTTTTGTCACGATGGTGAGATCGAGTCCAAAAATGTATACTTTATTTGTGTTGATTTGACATGGAATGACCCTAGCCATATTTCTTCTAATATCCGCTTTAACTTCGAAGCTTATAAGGCTGCTTCGAGCGTAACACTTTTTTTTTCTTTTTTTTTTTATTTATTTATTTAAAAACAGACCAATGATCCAAAATACAAATAAATAACATTGGTAATACAGAATATTATTCTTATAAAATAAAATAAAAGGGATGTCAGAAACAAAAACTTAGCATTTAAGAGTTACATGAGAAAAATTTTAATTTTCTTTTGACATCTGTCAATAGACTAAAAAAAAATTTGTGAATATAATTTATGGGTATAACTATAAGCAATGTTTAAAACTGGTACATAAAGAATACTTAAAATTAATCAAAGATATAAAAAAGAAAAAAATAAATATATAATAATATAAGAAGAAGAAGAATTGTAAAATTAAGAATTAATTCTTATAGATAAGTAATGAAACTAGTTTTAGGAGATCAAAAATATAGCATTGCACTAATTTAAATATACAAACCACTGATTAGTACTATATATTCCTCTATGATACAAACAAGATTAGGATTGGTTGAATTCTTAACTTAAAGCAATTCAATTATAAATAATGTTAAGTTGTTTTAATTTACTATTTGAGCAGTTGAACAAGTCATAGTTTTCAGGGCGTAAATTAGCGATCCGGTGGAGTCTATTGAAGCTATAGTGAATAAGATAATTTTGATAATAAAAACTGGTATTAAAGACTTGAAATTTTCTAACTGTTCGGGTTGGGAAATACTTAGATTCGAACTTGAAGATTATTTCGATAGAACTCTAGTTTAATATGTAAAATTGATGTCAGTGTATGGGCATCGCATCTGAGAGTGCACATATGGGGCCAGCTTTAAACTGTACCATTACGAAATCTAGCTTACTCAAATCATTGTAATGACCTTGATTTTTTTAGAATAAAAATTTGCTTATCGATCATCTAATCAAAACTAAAAAATAAATACAGTGAATCAATTAAATTCCGAAATATTGTACAATTACCTAATCAGCCGCTACATGAATTTGTGTCCTAGTTAAAAGGAGGGACGCGTTACTGTGATTTCGAAACCTGCTTACATTATTCCTTAATAGCGTAATTTCTTCTCGGGGTTTTGCGAGATGATATTCGTGATGAAATAATAGGGAAAAACCCTGAAAAAGTTTAGGAGGCTGTTATAATAGCCACGGAAATAGAAGCTACGCGAGATGCCATTCTCTTGCCAAGTATGGCCCCTTCCAATAATGATAATACTTCTCAGTTTCATAAATTCAGTTCAGCGAAGTATTTAAAGCAAAGGATAGTCTAACTAGTCTTAACTTTAAAAATTCCGTCGCAAAAAAAAATTTCCCGAAACACATGTTGGGAAAATTTCCTGTGGAATGTGTGTTGCCGTGCTGAACCACCCAATTCTTACTTAAAGTTCCGGTTTATGGTTTAAAACCTAATAGTGCAAGAGCCAGGCCTAAAGATGTGACTCAAAAAACATAGTCTGCCTATTGAGAGTGGAGTCTTTCATATCGTCTTTCATTCGTTCAAAATATTAGAAAACCGCACAAATTCCTTTATTATTTCTTTATTTCTTTATTAGTTTACAACAGGCCAAAATAGCCTAATTTACAATGTTGAAAGAAAAAAAAAACACAATTACACAAAAATAAAATTATAGCAATAAATAGGATAGAAATTAAATGATTAAATAATCTATAGAAAGGAAATAATTTATATATTTTATAATAGTTCATATTAATCATTATTTATAAGAAAAACCAGAAGTAATAAAATTAAATAAGGAAAGAAGAAAATTACATGTTCAAAATAAAATAGTATAAAATAGGCAATCAACGATTAAGGTAAATATCGAATTAAGAAAGGAGAAAAATATAATATAGTAATGATAATAGAAGATAACAATAAAAAGTATAATAATATAATTTGAATAAATACAGATTTACAGACTACAATATTGTTTAAAAAAAAATATATATATATATATATACACATACACACATACATAACACACACACATATACACACATATATATACATATTATACATACATATATATATACATATACACACATTTATATATACATACATATATACACACACATACATACATATACAGACATACATACATATATAAAAATTATTATTATATTTCAATAAAACTTAGGACTAAAAATAAATTCTTAGTAAGAAAAAAAAAATAAAAAAAATAAAGAATGTTATAAATAAAAAATAAAAAAAAAAAAATAATAATAATTATAAGTAAAAATAAATAATAAAACAAAAACTAATAAAAAATATAAATAACAATTTTAACTGTACAATTCAAAATATGAAATTCCAGCTTTCTTTCAATAAGTGGTTCCCTGTAGGTCATGTGCAAAGTACGAAGATAAAATTTTTTAAAGCTGATAAAATTTCCTATTACACGAGTGTTATTTTGTCAAAATCAGATAACTACAATTAAAGTTATGACAATAAGGTAATATTTTTTCAAAGAAATTCGCTGACTTTGCATTTTAGATTGCAGTTATCCGATTTTGATGATTGAACACTCGTTTTATAGAACATTTTATCAATTTTAAAAATTGTTATCTTCATGTTTAGCACCGACCCACAGGAAACCACTTAATTCAAGAAAACTGAAATTTGTCCGATTTTATAAAATTATGAGCCTGCATAATCATATAAAGGGCTCCACTCTGGATAGGCAGACTATGTTTTTTCAAGGTATATATTAATTAAGGTATAATTTAAGGTATATCTTCAAAAAATTTGGTTTGAAGTAGTACAAAATGAGTTTCAGGTACTGCTCTTGAACTATAAGCAGTTACTTAATTCCAGAACTACTTTCAACTCATTTTTTTTCTGTATTTTTCAAAGGAAATGCACATAATTATCCTGTTGGCACTATAACTGAGCACTAGTTTAAAGCTCATTTGGTTTCTTTGAACTTGGTTTTTTTTAGCGCCTTTAAAAATACAGAAATATGAGTTAAGAGTAGTTCTTGATAATTGAGTAACTGCTCTAGTTATTAACCATAAACCAGAACCTTAAGCAAAAAATAGGTTGTTAAGCATAGAAACTCACATTCCATAGGAAATTCTCTCGACATGCGAACCACCGCACCAGAATTATTTTGTTATTATAAACTTATATAATAATTCGAGTACGAGGTACTTCGGAAATTTTCCTCGGAATATACAATTCATCAAACTTATGCTGCAGCACGTCTTCGGACTCGCTTCGCTCGTCATCAGATAGTAAATACATCCGTTTCATTCTCAGAGGTCACCCATAAAGCACTGATCAAGCTCAATGCTGCTTAAGTTATATGGTCCATCAAAAATCCTATGATTTTTGATGGACCAAATCAAAGACTTTAATAAAAAGTCTTGGTGTCATCAAATCCAAGTCTTTGATTGAATCAAAGACTTGTCACTTCATTTGAAGGTGGGTTCTAACATCCAGGGATAATCTCATTGGCTCCCTTGCATTATTTGCCCTAGCTATCAAATGATTTTAGCCGTGTGTCGTATTATAAGTCTGCAGTTATTACTATCAGGTTAAATTATAGCTATTAAAGGATAACCTCCTAAATCATAACCTAAAGGAGTTCATGGTGATCAGAATAAATCTCTCCTCAAATCAAGTCCAAGACAAAATGTGTCTATGATTTTTGATTTTGACAAGTATATCTATATATACTTGTCAAAATCAAAAATCATAGACACAAAAAAGCGGCCGTCTCATCGAAAAAATTTAAAAAAATTGATTTTAATGTATATAAATCTATTTATTATTCCTATCAATTCTTCATAATTTATAAAGATAATTTATTGTTTATAAATCAATGATTATCTTTTTGTTTGCCTCGTTTAGAATTTATGTCGAGTTATTTGTTATGATTAATGAATGTAAATTTATTGTAAAATAAACACAGTGATTATTATTTTATTAGCATTATACCTATTACTATAAGGTTTAGGTCTTCTGGTGGTGACCGCGTCAATGTAGATGAAGAATCCGACGTTTCGCTTTCACGAAGGCATCTTCAGGGATGTCGGACATCATGGACTGTTCTACAAAGTTTTGTAGAGCATTCCATAATGTCCTATGATATATAATTTTTCTTTAGAAAATTTTCTTGGCTTTCCAACAATATTCATAAATTATTTGTATTATTTCTATTTTGGGAGGTAAAGTGTGTTTTTCAAACCAACATATGCAACCCTAAAAAAATTATGAAATTTGACCTTGTGGGAGATCGGTTGAGAATTGACCCCAGGTCAATATCATGATTTTTGTAGCTCTCGAGAGCTACAAAAATCATGATATTTGTAGCTCTGTGATTCCATAGAATCACCCCATGAAATGGAGTGATTCTATGGAATCACCAATTCATTTTTCACATAAATCACCAAACACCCTGTATAAGGCTCACTCGGAACTACAATGAGCTAAGCAGGCCTTTAACATCTATCTCAAACATACGTCTAGGTCAATGACCTCTACAATGTATGTTAGATAGACCACTCTCTCTTAATCCGCATCACAAAAATTAGCTTTCAACTAAATACTGTCATTAGTTAGTTGAAAGCTGGTTATGCTTAATTTTAAATAAATATGTAAAGAGAGATTTATTCTGATCACCATGAAATCCTTTAGGTTATCCTTTAAGAGCTATAATTTAACAAGATAGTAATAACTGCAGACTTATAATACGACACACGGCTAAAATCATTTGACAGCTTGGGCAAATAATGCAAGGGAGCCAATGAGGTTATCCCTGGATGTTAAACCCCGCCTTCAATTTCAATTCAAGCCAACCTCATTGGTTCTCCAACACTACTTTAGCAATTAAGTATACAGGTAGAAATGTATGTTTCTCTCCAGGCGCGGATACAAAGGGGGCGATCGCCCCCCCCCCCCCCCCAAGAGCCAAAAAAATGGAGGAAAAATTAAATTCGCTTAGGCGGCGCCGGTTATTTTATTATAAATTTCGAAAAAATCAATTAAAAAGAGCCAAATTTTCTTGAGCTCGCTTCGCTCGCATAATTTATTATTAATTAATTTTAAAAAAATCTTCTATTTTGTATAATTTGGACTGAAAATATTTTATAAAGCGCGGTCGAATATCCACGACCTTCTAGAACGTTGGATCACCAACAAACTTTTTTTATAACTTTTTTTTCAAAATTGTCAGTAATTAGCCGGATTTGTGATAAATAAAGCCTATTTCCGTAATCTGCACGCTCTTTTGGTTAATCTCAAAGAGTATTTACATTCACTCAACGATTTATTTTTAATCTAACTTAGTACATACATAACTACTGTTAGACGTCAATGTTTTGTGTTATATTTTGACGTGTCATATTTGTTTACATTGACGTCATTAATTTTAATAGCTGATGACGTCATAATTAAGTTATTTGTCAATAACGCTACTAAGAATGGTCCGATTGAGCAGAAACCGGTTCCAATTATAAGAAGACCATTTTAAAGTTGCTTAACTTGCTTAGCTCGCCGTTGTTCTGTGGGTGCTATTATTGTCCTGATGGCAGAACTAGAGATAGGGGTCTTTCTTTCATACTACCTTCTCACGATTTAGGAATACTGAACCTAACTGATATCGCAGAAGTCATTGACCTAAACGTATACGTATAGAAAACATTATATAATATATATTATTCAACGTTTGTGTCACCAGGGATGGTCTAATTCAGCTGAAACTGGTCTCAATCTATTTAGCTTGCCGTCAACTTGAATATGTAATATTGTTTAAAAGCAAATATTTTTTAATGACGTCATATCTAGGGTTGATGACGTAGTTTTTTTTTTTACAAAAAATAGGCCTTGGAACCTTCTTTACATCTCGCCATATGTCAAGTTTCGTTTCTACACAGATAGATTATTTTACACACACACACATATATATATATGCATATTTTTGTTTGGACATACATACCCCCTCAACATCCGTTATCTAATTAACATTATGGAAATTCCCATGATTCCATTAATGGAAAACAACCTATAGTTTATACTATTTGTGCAATAATTAATGGAATTCGCTAAAACTCTTTTTTAGCTGGCCTCACTTGCATCTTTGACACTTTTTGAATGCTGCAATTTAAGTATAAGTATCTCGAGTTATACTAAGCCCTCATTAAAGAATCAGCACCCACATGCGAAATTAATTGAGTTATACTAAGCCCTCAATAACCGCCCCTCCCAAGAATTTGGGCTGGATCTCTCTTAAGACCTCAAGACTAGAACTGAGTGTATTTATGGTACTGGTAGAAGCACCTACACAGGACTAGTGGAGTAGCTTCTCCAACCAAATATTTAAGTGGACCCCTTTGAAACTACCCTCATCTACTTAAATTGAAAATAATTACAATTTAATCAGAAGTTACTAATAGAGATGGAAATAACCTATCAGTAGCCTCGTTATTGGACTCTATTTTGAAACTCCCGTTTCCCAAAACTAAGTCCCGGCTCACTACTCCTTGTACTTTTAAGAATAGTATGTGAAGCCACTTTACCTGGAACTTCCAGGCTGCAAGTCCTGATTTTATGACAAAAGCTCAAGTACATTGGAGTACTCAAAAACTAAGTACATTCGGACACCACTGTTACCACCACAGTTTAAGATTGAATAAAAAATTGGTCCAACAGGGCCTCATTGATGAAGAAAAATTAGGCCCTTTAATTAAAATTTACTATGTCAAACCCTTAAAAGTATAAAATAGTGGAGACTTGAGATGTTCAAGACCATAACACCAGATTTTAGAATAGATGATATTGAACTCCAGTAATCCTTTTATCAAGAGGTTAAAAAACTCTGGACTAGGGCGTTCCAAGCTAGTTACACAAGACCATTGAGCTATGATGCCGCCTCATCATTCAGGAGTGAACAAGACTGTCGTGCAATGATGCCTAGGAGTGAACAAGATATTGTGCTATGCCTCATCATTCAGGAGTCTCAAGTTTTTATTATCTTTTTGGTTTTATGCTTTTACCCCCCCCCCCCCCAGCAAAATCGGGTTGCATATTTATCCTCATTACGAAGGCTAGAGCAGTTCACATACCAGTGGAATTTTCTCTCACAATGACGAGTCGAAAACTGGACATGTTAAAATAACAACATTCATGCAAAACAATGGACAAGGTAAGAAAAAAATAAAACTATAAAAAGAAACTATTATTTTTTAGTCAAGAAGATTGTATATTTTTTTAAATTTTTGTCACTATCTATACAACAAATCCCCCGTCTATACAAAAGAAAAATAAAAAAGAAAATTTAAATTATAAAAACAATTAAGCGTCGATTAAATAAAAAAGAAAATAATAATAAAGAATGTAATAATAATAAAATCCTTAGAAAAACAAAAATTATATAACTTAAATACAATGTCTCAATAAACTAAAAAATAAAAAAAGAAAAAAACAAAAAATATAGTTATTATGGGCATGTAATTAACTACATGCGACTTAATTCGATCGATATTATTTTATTTATATCACTTGATATAGTTACTTCACACCACTGAATTATAACCAGTCTCCATTTTCTTTTTAATTTTTAATAATTTATAAAATATTTCTATAATATAAGTTAACTTTTTCTGTTACAATGTAGGATAAAATATATATTATTTAATATAGATTTTTTTATATAATATAAATAAACCTAAAAAAAATTTATGAGAAATTAAATATTTTTATAAGGTGAGTAATGTATACACGGTTTTGTTTGTATTTGAATTGAACGAATAGAACTGAAAGGCTTTCCTGCGGAATTCTTTACGGTGGAAACAAGGCTGAACGAGCCACTTATACAGGAGAGAGAGTACAGATAGAAGACAGAGACAGAGCTTGGTTAAAACTTCCATCACACCTAGTTATTTCTTCTTCTGGGCCTTTTCTGCTGCCTTTGTTACTTTACCTGTAGTGATATCCTTGTTATTTACAGTCTGTAACAAACAAATACACAAGTCAATTATAATGAATAAGGAAGAATGAGTTGTTGAGTTTCAAGTAATGAAATAAAACAGAGTCTCTCAACTAATGATTATATAGCCAGCTTACAATCTTAACAGATCATCATCAGTGCCGACGAGCAGTGAAGAAATAAGTCAGGAGATAGCAGTTAATAGTTTTGTCTAGAGGTTTATAGCTGATTAACCTCTATTTAGAGTCAGCTATAAACCTCTACACAAATTTATAACCGCTGTCTCCTGACTCTTTTCTTTGCTGCTCGCAGACACTAATGATGATCTGTTACAATTGAAAGCTGGCTATGTCATAATATAATCATTAGTAAAGTGCTTTATTTCATTCGAATTTAATAGTTACTAACCACTAAAATAGATAAAACCCAGATAAGAACCCATTGGTTAACAAGAAATGATAGCAGGAGGGCAATTTCCTTATTTGAGACAAATTACTCTCATATTTCTTCTTGTAGTAATTTAATTGTGGTGTTTCACTCACTGTATTCTATTGATAGCCATCGTTTAAATTGGTATCCCACTAACTTATAAGTAAACTGAATAAGATCAAAAAACACAATATTGTGTTATGTTAATTTATTAATTAGCTTAGATTAGATTAATCATAGCTTGCAAAAAACACTCTTTTCTTGCATTTAATTGTTAAAGTTGGTTTCAAAAAAAATTAAATGCTACTAATAACTAGCTGATTTTCACAGTTATTGATCATTAATTTAAAATCACTAAAATATATAATAACGGGCTAAAATCAAATTTACTTATCTATGAAATATTATCATTTTTTGGCCCGATAGTCATACTATTAATTTTTAACACATTTTACACAAATTAACTAATCAATTATTTAATTAATAAGAGAAGAATTTCAATCATCCCCTATGCTAAATCCATGATGAAACAAATTTGATTACCCCTTCGTTTTCCCACTCTTGGTGTTTTCAACATCTCTTTGAATTGTAAATAAATTGAACCATTAAGATGCCACTTAACATGGCATTTGTCTTGCCAGAAATAATACAAAAGTATTTCTTTGCTTTTACATATATAATGGCAATTAAACTCCTTAAGTTTGTAATGTTAAGAGCGTACTTATAATGAATAAGTGTACTTATTGAGAGTGCTATGGCACAACAGACCACAGAACAATTACTATCAATAAGGCCTTGATATACACAGTATAAAACGCCACAACTAAGGATTGATTAGACCTTATCATGGAGCTGGACTGTGAAAAAAAAGCTTTGTCTCAATCTACTTAAGCTTTAAATCAAGAAGTATCTATGCAATCAATGGACATATGGTCTTGATCTCAAGCAATTAAGTTGACTCAAGTATTAATATGGCTTCACTACACTTGTGATCAGACAAACAAAGTAATAGCTATGACTCAATTATAGTATAGACACATGGTTAATAACAACAGTTGACAGCATGGGCTAAATTCCTAATAGAGATAAGAAACCAATATGGTTTGCCTGATATGAAATTATGGGCATGGTTTATTCAGGTTAAAAGCAGATTATGCTATTAATTGATTTTAACTAGGTGTCATACTATACTATAACTAACAGTAAGTATAAAGTCCATGTGAATCCTTAAGTCAGTCATTTAGTGTTCATGTTTAAGTCAACGGAAGACATGTAAAGATTAGTTCAAGTATCAACAGGTACTCATGTTAACAATCTAACAAGTTGTAATCATAAAAAAGATATAAATAACTATGACTGACCTTAATGACTCCTACAGCAACAGTTTGTCTCATGTCACGCACAGCAAAACGTCCAAGGGGAGGGAACTCCTGGAATGATTCCACACACATGGGCTTGGTTGGAACTAAGTTGATAATAGCAGCGTCTCCAGACTTGATAGATTTAGGTGCGTCTTCAGTGGTTTTACCTAACAGATAGCAATAAATAATAAATAAAATTATAGTAAAACTCTTGATAATATCGCATGGGATACAGTAAAAATTAATGGGAACGAATTTTATTGGGTAATTATTCACAAGAAAAAGGTAAACAAATCAAACATATCTTCAGAAATTAAATCAATTTAAAAAATCTCTCATTGAGTACAACAAATTATTAGTCAGGCCTCTCTTAATTTATTGAAAGGAAGATTTTTATTTTTATTTTATGATTTAATTCACTATACTTTTTTATTATTGATTTTAATTCTATAAGTAGAATTTCCTTTATTTAAGATTAGGAAAAATAATATTATTTTCAGATTTAGTATAATATTCATTATTAGGCTAGTTATTATCATATTTATTGCAAACAAGTCTAAAGCAACGTTAAACATAAAATTAACCAAAAGTGTGTTCGTTAGTTTCTAGTTGTAAGCAGCTGCATTAAAAAGGGTATAGATGAGTTAAAAATTATGAATTTAGGAAACATGGAGTTTATTCGTTTTTGAAGGTAGTAACTTAGGCCCAGATGAGCAAGTCAGAATAATCCATCATGGATGTAATGCTAACTTAACTATTGTCAATATAAAGCAATATAAAGTTTTAACATTGACTATGTATCTTAAAACAATAAATCAGAAAAATAAAATTTTATCAGATTAAAATATTGTCATTAAGTATTGATATTCACAGTATAAAACGCCACAGCTAAGGATTAATTAAGCCTTACCATGGAGCTGGACTGTGATATTACTAAAAAAATTAAATAGGAAATAGAAACTTCAGAATATCAACATTGTAGCAATTTGAAATAATACTAACCGGTACGACGATCGCATTTCTCTTTGATCTCGGAGAACTTGCAGGCAATGTGAGCTGTGTGACAATCCAAGACTGGAGTGTATCCGTTGGAGATCTGACCAGGGTGGTTAAGCACAATAACCTGACAAAAACATTAAACTTAATTACCAACACAACACTATTAATAAATAAACAATAGCAGTTTTAAAGATTTTATTTCAGACTCATTAAATCAGTAATTTGGCTATCATGGAAATACTGTGGTTTGTGGTAATTATCAGCTACTAATGTTGTCATCATAAAAACACATTAAAAAATTAACTCTAGAAAATTTTTGTTTAAAATAAAAAAAATTTGAGATTCTTAAATCCCTCTCATTAATTATATGGTAGAAAATTTGAACTACACTTTGAAAAATACAGTGAGAGAAGGGGACAAATATTTACCTGGGCAGTGAAATCAGCAGCAGCCTTGGGTGGGTTGTTCTTAGAGTCACCAGCTACATAACCTCTTCTCAATTCCTTGACTGAGACGTTCTTAACGTTGAAACCTACGTTGTCTCCGGGTACAGCCTCGGGGAGAGCTTCGTGGTGCATTTCTACGGATTTGACTTCAGTAGTTAAGTTGACGGGAGCGAAAGTAACAACCATACCAGGTTTGAGTACACCGGTTTCTACTCTGCCTACGGGGACAGTTCCGATACCACCAATTTTGTATACGTCCTGGAGGGGAAGACGGAGAGGCTTCTCAGTTGGCCTGGATGGAGGAAGGATGGCGTCGAGGGCTTCGATCAGACATTTACCGTCGGCCTTACCCTCTTTACGTTCGATCTGCCATCCCTTGAACCAACCCATCTTGTCACTGGCTTCCAACATGTTGTCTCCGTGCCATCCTGAGATGGGAACGAAAGCGACGGCAGCTGGGTTGTAACCGATCTTCTTGATGTAAGATGATACTTCCTTCTTGATTTCCTCAAACCTAGCCTCAGAGTATGGGGGCTCGGTAGAGTCCATCTTGTTTACACCTACAATGAGCTGCTTGACACCAAGGGTGAAAGCAAGGAGAGCATGTTCTCTGGTCTGTCCGTTCTTAGAGATACCAGCTTCAAACTCACCAGTACCGGCAGCAACAATAAGTACGGCACAATCAGCCTAAACAAAAAAACATAACAGGATTACATAAAAACATTATAAATAAATTATGGTAAAACCATTCAAAGAAAATACTCCAAGGAAGCAACAAATTTGTTAAGTGCGACTAATTGATAATGAATCCAAGGATTTAAACAAATAATGTTAAAATACATTTTTTAACACTAATATAATAAAAAATAGTCAGCTATAGGGTAGTAATATTAGTTAAAACTAATATTCAATAACAATAGTAATATTTAATAACAAAGGTTATTAAACCTTAGTTATTCCTACTCAAAAGCTTGGGTAATAAGACAGAAATTTTACATGATACGAGAAGCGCCACCAGGATAAACTAAATATGAAATAAAAATAAACTTGATACAAAGTCAAGTATTAAAAATTACATTACAGCCAACAAATATTAAGTATTTATTTTGTTTTTAGAGCATTTTCTTAGAATAAATGAATTTATATTATATTTATTAAATAATATTTAAAATATTTTTATTTTTTTAATATATTTTCTTATCCCCACTCGCTAAACACATCGTTGGCTGATCAAAGCTCTTTTTGTGTTTAAAAAAAAATGATCAGAACAATTTTTAATAACCACCAATATTAATATTTATAAATATAATATATTTATATTATTTGTATAAATATTATAATTACAATTATAAACTTAGTCTTTTACAACTATAAACCATATACATGTGTATTAGATGCATAAAATAAACTTAAAATTTCCACAATTAATATCAGGAATCTCAAAAAATTTAGTATGCACCATATTAAACTCTGCTAAGTTCAATCAAGATTTTACAATGAATAGTAATTTCGAAAGTTTCTTTCAAAAATCAGGAGTCACTTGGCATAATTTATTTAGCATGTCTACAAAATTATAAATCTCTCCAACAGATGCTGACAGCATTAACAGCCATGTCTAATCTATACTAGTAACCAACAATAACCATTTTAACTGCCAAAACCAATAGTTACCACAATCAAGACTATGAATGTGACCATACCTCACAGAACCCCCTGGACCCTTATCAGATTCTTCCCTATGTCTCCAATCACACCTGTATTATTATGTTGCCTCCCACAACTGTCCAACGACATCTTTACAACATTTTTCACTCAGTCTTGTTTTGGCCTTCATCTATTTCTTTTATAATTACTATATTTATATTAATGCACATCAAAATGGCTTGGCTTGGTTAAAGGTGAGCATGATCCACTTTTCAAAAAATGTAACTCATTAGTTACATGATAAGCAATAAGTTCAATTCAATTTTGTCTGTAATTATTAATTTTAGTATATCTGTGTGTTTAATAGATGAAGTGATAATTTAGTTCATCATTTAAGATCACCAAAATTAAGAAAATCATGATTAGTTGACACATTATATATGTGTTGGTTAATGGTAATTAAAAATCGGTCAGATTATTTATTTTAAACACAAAAAGAGCTTTGATCAGCCAACAATATGTTTAGAGGGTGGAAACCAGAAAAGATATTAAATAAATATTTAGTTGAAGTAACCATTAATCTCAAACTAAGGGAGAGAGAAGGGGAATTTATAATAAAAAATTTTAACTAACACTCAATACAACAAATAACTTGACATAATGTAGCAAATTTTTCGTATTTACTAACAACATTGTTGGCAAATATAGCGAAAAGCATTTTAATATTTGTAGTTAATATAAATATTTCCAGAATTAATACAGATTTAAAACTGGAAACCACACTACAACCTTATAATACTTAAGGTCAATGACCCTATAAGTACCATCAACTTCCTTAGGTCTACCTATTGAAAACAATTTTGACCTATTTCCAACATTTTTAAGCAGGTAAAAAAGTGCCTGCAAACTTAGATAGGAGACAATAGGGGGCTTAACCAGGTAAAAAAGCTTGAAAATTTATAAAGCATATAACTTCAAAAGTAAAGAAATGGCAATAAAATATTTAAAAGTAAAAAAGGACATGGTTTAATTGCTTTAAGGGCAAATAAAATGGGTTCAAGAATATAACAAATAGAGAACAACTGTAACAATTCAAGTTAAGAAAGAGTAACTTATAATTTTACTACATATGCAGTGGGAGGCACAGTAAAATATGAATGAGTCACTGTTAGATAAACCATCTGATGTGGGTGGAAGGCTGCCCCCCCCCCCCAGTCTAGCCCTTACCTCCATATTGATTTAACACCATGGCAACCCCTAACTTCTTGCAGCTCTACAGACAACCCTGACAAGGCTAACAAGGAGGGAGTTGCCCACGCATTCTCAACACTAATTCAACCCAGGGCCCCTTACTTAAATTTAACATTGCCTGAAGGGCTATTTAAAACTTAGTACTGCAATCTAAGAATGCTTAGAAATAGAGAAAATTAGAAAACTTTTCTAAAATGACAACCCCATATAGCATATAATTGAAATAATCAAATTTTATGTTGAAATTAAAGTCTTCAATAAGAGAAGAGAATAAAAATCATAAGATTATTTTATAATTAAAATATGCTTAGATATAAAATTTAAGATTGACCAAGACTCTTATCTCAAACAAAGGAATCCAAGATTACACATTATCATGTAACACTTGAGCACATGGCATCTGAAGCCACATGTTAACATACCATGTGCTCACACATCCCACATGTGCTTCCATTTAATGACATTCATAGGTTAGGATAAAAATTATAAAAGAAAGTAACAAATTGGACTTATATAGCATTTGGATTAACATCAAATACACAACACTAGACTAATATATACTATAATAGATTATCAAAACCATATAAAAGACATATGTCATTGATTTATAAAAAGTTCTGTTAAATCTAGCTCAATGCACATGAAAAAAAAAAATTAAGTTCGTAAAAACTTAAAACCAATACACTTATACAAACGGTAAGAAGATTACACTGCTAATAAACATAATTTACAACTAAACTAATGTTTAAATAGAGGGTACTCTTATTATTTATGGTATTGAAATTATTTAAAGAAAAAAAACTTTAAAATCTACTAAGTTTAATCTACAAAGATACTCATCTATAGATATGAAAACATAGCAACAACTTGAACTCATTAATCCTTATTTTGGGTTTTAAAACATTCCAAGATGTCATTAATACGCTGAACATTTGTAGAAAACAGGACACAGGTTTTGTAACTTAATAATTTACTTATATAATTAATTGCATTTACTTATGGAATACTTTTACCTTGAAGGCAATATCTAGTTATGATTCCTAAGAGGCAACTCACAATATCAGGACAAATTATCTTAAATAATGGATTCCAACTAATATAATTACTTTACTAATATCAAATATGAAAGAAATGTTTCTAAAATAACAAGTTAACACGCACAATTGTTGAAGTTATTAAAGTTACCTGGGAAGTTCCTGTGATCATGTTCTTGATGAAATCTCTGTGTCCAGGAGCATCAATAATGGTAACATAGTATTTAGCTGTTTCGAATTTCCATAAGGCAATATCAATAGTGATACCACGCTCACGTTCAGCCTTAAGCTTGTCCAATACCCAGGCATATTTGAATGAACCTTTACCCATCTAAACATACGTAACAGTCACATTAGATATTTAACAATATTGATTAATTTAAAAGTAAAAACAACATAATTTATTGAGATAGAACATATGGTTAATTTAAAGGGAGATAACTTACTTCTTGGGCTTCTTTCTCGAATTTTTCGATTGTTCTCTTGTCGATACCACCGCATTTGTAGATAAGATGACCAGTAGTTGTGGATTTACCAGAATCTACGTGACCGATAACGACGATGTTAATATGAATCTTCTCCTTACCCATGTTTGTGAAATTTGTTAACTAAAAATTCGGAAAAAATAGGCTGCAAACAGAAAAAACACTATGTATTAAAAAAGTTAAAAGTTATTAGGTATCAGTCTTCAAATAATAGGATTCTTTGAGCAGGGTAAGATAGCTTTAACCAGCATGACCTAATACTCGCCTAACCCTAAGGATGGGGGCACCACATATAGGTTAGAATATCGGCCGTCAACCACAATTGAAAATGCATAAAAATTACTACATTTAACACACTAACATCCCTGTCAGTACTTGCACAAACGTATTTTCACTATTAGGATAACATTTGAATGCATTAATGCAAAAAATGCCATGTCCCGTTACACCGCATTACACAATGCCATGTCAGTCAGTTCCTGTCATTAGAAAGTGCACATTTTGGCCAGCCGGATTTTGGCATATTGGCAAGAAAATAACCTAAAAAGTAATGACATTCATATACATTACACAAATAAACTATACTAACAGAAAAAATTAATAATAAAACGTGTTTTAACAATAAAATCAATAACTAGGGGAGCCGATGTGGCCAAAATGGCGACGTGTGAGAGCAACGTGGTGAAACAATTGAACTTTTGTAAAAATGACCAAATTTATACATAAATATTAATTAAATAAATAAATTAAACAAGGAAAAAGATAAATTGAACAAATTAATATCACACAAGCTTGTAAATTTTAACTGACATGAACACTCCAAAGGTGGGTGCCGGTCAGACAAAACTCGCACTCAAAAAACTAATATTACTTAAAACAATATTAAAATAAAAACTTATCCACATTAAAATATAAGTTAAAATGAACAAAATTTACATGAATTTGAAGACTGATGGATAAAATTATATTGGATAAAAAAAGATAATATTCTTAACAAGAGTACTCACCTCAAAGTGCCACGACAGAAAGAGAAAGATTCAGAAAGTGACATGCGTACCACAACCCCCCCACTTCATCACCGCAACTTGCCTACACGTCATTTCCCTATATTTTATGAAATAACAAATATATACTTGTAATAAATTAACAAATAATTATAATATTAATTTATGCAATAAAATATTTCTATATAAAATTATTTAAAAAGTTAAACGTGTGTATTTTATTCGGAAGTAGAAATGTAGTGTTGGCAATACTAATTACAAAAAAAGAGGGAAAATTCAATTTGAAAATCTCATGAAACGGAATGTATGTGATTTTATATAATACATGCCTCAAATAATGGTAATCACATTATGTTAATGTATGTATGTTAATGTTAACGTAAATGTACACGTTTATTAAAAACTAGTTAAGCAGAAGCTAAAAGAGTTAATAAAATAGGTTCCCACATGGTTTTTATCTTGTAGCAATTGTTAGTACTCGTAATTTTGTAAGTGGCATACTGCTATGATTTAAGAGAATATCTAAATGTATTAGTCCAAACACGTGATTTGTTTGCATAAAATGATATGTATCAAACAATAAAATTGAAACTAAAGCTGATAGAAAATTGAACTTGTATATGTATAAAACAATATCATAGTAGTTCACGTATACTAAATTTCAACAAAATCAAACTTATTTTCTTGGAAAATAAGTTAAATAATGACTTTAGCTAAGTCATTATTGTATGTTAATAACGTTGTACATTTAATAATAGGTTTTGGGTCAGGACATTAAAATTACGATTTTGGAAGTAAGAAAACTTAACTTAGGAAAAGAATAGATCAGAATTGTGTCTGTCTTATGGTAACGTCCTTGTTTCTAAAATCTCGCACATACACACACACATATATATATATATATATATATATATATATATATATATATATATATATATATATATATATATATATATATATATATATATATATATGTATACATTCATATACACCAGCAAGTGGAGCAGTTGAACAGTTTACATGCACCAAATTAAACCCTTGAATTCCCATTATATCTTTAAAAATATGAGGAAAAGGTGGTACATGACTTGCGAAACTTTAGCCTATAACCCAGGAAATGACACTTGCGAGTTCAAATTTACCATAATCATTTTGGTAAATATTACCCAAATATGGTAATATTGTTACTGTATTCGGTAAATATCATAATTTAAAGTAGAACATAACATATGTATATATATATATATATATATTATATATATATATATATATATATATATATATATATATATATATTATTATTATTATTTATGTATATAAGTTTCACTAAATGTATTTTTTTGAGAATCAGTGACCTTTAAATTGGTTATTGGGCACCCTCCAGGGTCTGACTGCTGCCAAGACATCTAACCAATTAGCTAGAAAATAATTTACTTCAAAGAAATTAAATGATGTTAATTTTTTGTAACCAACTGATTTTTGTAGAAGTTTTATTAGTATTTTTGTAGTGTTGCTCGACAGCAGTGCTAAAAGAGGCAGTGTTTTGATTTTGTGAGACTTTTGATAACTTACTACAGATAAAGTGCTTATTTTATCTTCTTACGCTGTAAAAAATCTACCTACTAAGTTGTTTTCAATACAGTGTAAAATATAAACTATCTTTAAAGCCAATTGAATATACAAAGCCAGCTTTCGACCATAACGATCATCATCAGTGCCTATAACCCAAACAAGGCAAAAAAAATAAAAAGCAGGAAGAATTAGACTCATCTCACCGGTACGACTCTATTTTCATCTTGTCTTTAGTGTCATTATTTATACTTTTTTTTTGGCATTTATTTATTTATTTTTATAATTATTTATTTATTTTATTTATTTATATTATTTATTGTATTTTATTTATTTATAATTATTTATTGTATTTATTTATTTATATTATTATTGTATTTTTTTATTTAATTTATTGCATTTTATTTATTAATAATTATTATTGCATTTATATTATAATTATTTTTGTATTTATTTATTTATAATTATTTATTTATTCTGTTGGCTATTTGTTTTTATTTGGTTGTTTTAGCCTTCAGTGGTTTCTTTTTAATTTTTAATTTGTTTGCTTATTTAGTTAGTAGCTTTCTTTTACTTTTTTGACTGCTTTTTATTTTATTTTTTGCCTTGTTTGGGTTATAGGCACTGATGATGATCGTTATGGTCGAAAGCTGGCTTTGTATATTCAATTATATCGTTGTGGAAAGACAAATGCTGTTTACTTTTATTAGAATATTCCACATCTCAATAATTTTCGGATCTTTAAAGCCCTTGTGAGAGAAAATTCGTTTTAGATAAGTTTTATAGGTCCTATGAAAAAAAAATCTATTCTTGAAGACGCAAGCAAAATATTACTTGATGCATTCAGAGGAGAATATTATCTTACATGCAATAATTGTAAAATAAAGTTAATGTTAGAAGAAGATAAAAATTTCTTTAAAAAAAATCAAAACAAAGAAAACACTTTGTAAAAATAAAATTTAATTTAATTTATTTTACATACACTTTTTAGAATTAATATTTAATATAAATAACTATGTATACATAACATTTAACAAGTAACAATAGCATAATGTACAATGTTAGTAACTTACATGCATATACATGGATTGAGATATAACATAGAGATAGCAGTGATCTTAAAGACTTAAGTTAGGCTTACCACAAAGGTGTCATTAAGGAAAGTCAGTTCATAAATATTTTTCTTTGAGCAAATTTTACAAAATATAAACCAACTAGAATTAATATTTAGTTGGCTTTGGATTAAACAATATTGGGAGATAAAAACTGCCTTCTCTATAGTATAATAACAACAATGCTTATTTAGAGTCTTGGGGTTCATTAGGGATAACCTCTGCGGAACAACCTCAGGTGGTAAGTGTAACCGTTACGCTCTGATAATTGGTGATAATTTAATTTGAACAATAATCTTATATAATCTGAGAGCGTATCCTGGGATGTGAACCCCAGACCTACGCAGTTCCAAAGGTCACTATAAATACGGATTCTTTAACAATTTCAACTTAACAAAGGAAACAACTATCAGAAATGTCTCTATTAGATATACGTTACAAGAAGGATTAAATCATCGCCACTCTTAGGGAACATTCGCGATGCTCGAGCGCTCAGAGCGCTCGGGTCAGTGTGTTCAGTGGCGGAGGGGGATGGTGGGGACAAAAATTCCCCCACCATCGTACTAACCACACTTGGTCTTGCGAACACGTTTTATTCAGGCTTGAGTGTACAGTTGTTAGGTTATGTTACTGTTGTTGTCATTTTTTCATAAATTCAATCATTTAATTAAAAGTAAAACGTATAAATTAAAGAGAAACAGCAGAAACACAACAAAGAAACAAACACAGCACAGTACATGTGAATATGAAGGTGAGATAAAATTTTGTATTTCCCGCTAAGAAGGTTTCAATGTAATAGGAGTGGGGAGAAGTGATCGAACTGAACCTGCCGAAAGCACGATTAGTAGGATCAGTCCCATCACTACTATCCTGGCTTCCCGCTTCTTTTGGCCCCTCCCCCTGGCCACGCCTCTGAGCACACCTCTTATTCAGAATGCTCTGAGCGCTCGTGCACCCTTAGATACACAATAGAGTAAACTAAAGTGATATAGAAATTTACAGTAGGGGTGAGGGCAGGAGACACAGTGTTCCAACTCCCTGGTTTGAGGAGGCTCCATTTTTGCATGTCATAGTTATCAGGTCTAGTTAAAAATAACACATAATTTATATTCTTATTATATTTTATAAAAATGTATATTTTTATAAAATACACTTTATATGAACTACATTATTATAAAATACATTTATATAAATGTAAATGTTAACAAATTATGATAAAACAAATATATGTTAAAACAAATTATTAACATTGTTACAAATCTATTTAAATAATTTTAATCTTGAAAATGAAGAATCAAAAATTTTTTGTAAGTGGTACAAGGTAAACTGAGCTGCCTCCAGTGGAGAAACTGTCTAAAACAGCTTATTCCGGGTGAGTTAGATCACTGTGTCCCGCACTCTCACTCCCATTGCATTAATTTATACATCACTTTAGAGTGAACTCTTGTAGTTTAAGGTTAATAAAATATAGAAGCAATCATCATACAGCTGTATAGTCTGTATATTGACAAATAAAAATAAAAATAAAATGCCCTTTTAGGGCCTTTCGGCCCATCAGGGTATTCACCCTGCGGAAACCACCTCAGGTGGGTTGCATCTACTTCACTCTAAAAATTAATTAAAGTTGGCGAAATCATTTTAATACAAATAACTCGGGCTGCAAACCCCCGACCTCCGGTGTCGAAATCGAATATATTGACAAATACCAACTAATAAAAAAAGAATCAGGTACGGGGTACCTCAACAATTTCCTCACCACATCAGGTTCCCTAACGCTCATATCAGAATATAAATACCACCAAGTGTATTACAGCACTACAGCAGGCAGAAAATACATAACCAGTGATCACCCATCCAGACACTGACCAAGCTCGATGCTGCTTAACTTTTGTACAAGTTAAGTACAGATTTGATCCAACAAAAGCTGTATATACACTTGCCGTTTCCAAACAAAACATAGTTTCGTAATTATTTATTACTTAAAGGAATGTAATTCTACAGAATTTCAACTCAATTTGATCATTTTCCATTTTAAAAAAAAATTAAACCAATCACTGTTTTGTTATACCAATCAATCAATGAAAATTAAAGTAATGAGATGAAACTTGGCACGTTTTTCTGTGTTAAACTTTGAAATTTTTGGAATGACTCGAAATGGAGTCTTACATTTTTGGAATGACTTGAAATGGAGTCCTACATTTTTGGAATGACTCGAAATGGAGTCCTACATTTTTGGAATGACTCCGAATGGAGTCCTACATTTTTGGACTGACTCGAAATGGAGTCCTACATTTTTTCCGAAGAGCACAATCAGACCTAAAGATTGATTTTATTTCACAAAATTGAGTACTAAGTTTCAACTTTCAAGCACAAATACACTGGGACATACAATTATTACACACACACACACACACACACAGAAACACACACACACACAGACAGACAACTTTGTGAAAACAACTCAGGTCTTTTTTTGCAAACACAATACCTTTCCCATACACCTACAGTATACATGAGAAAAAGTAAAAACAAAGGTTTTTTTATAGTAAGTAAACTAATTACAGAAATAAATAAAAATTTATAAATAAATAAAATACGCCTACAGATAACTAAGTAACACAAAAAGTAGATTCAACATAAATAATAAATACTAGACTGGGAATGCAATAAATAAATACTAAAACCTATTGTAAGAATAAATTAATAGAAAATGCGACAGAAATTGGTTCTAGCAAATTTCCAAGTAAAATTAGTTTATGAGGTTGGGGTCATGGAGGAAATAAAGGAGGAGAGTGGCTTTTTGAGAGGGGGGACTCACTAATCAAAAATATATATTGTGGATAAGAATACTTTTGTAGCCAACAGTATTTTTATTTTATAAAAAAAAACTATCCATATCATGAATAGTGCTAAACATGAGGCTAAGTGCAAAAAATAATTTATTTAAAATATAATTTTAACTTTTCATTGTTTTTTATTTGTTATCAAGTTTTTTATTCAAAATATGCTGTCTATGTTTATACAGTCTGAGTAATAATATATAAATTTGTTTTTCTAGTTAAAAAGTTTCTTATTTGTGGACTTGTAAAACAATATATAAATAAAAACAGATTAGTTACACAAAAAGTCCTTTTATTTTTTAATATATAATAATAACTAAGCTTTCGACTAAAAATTAGTCATCATCAGAGTTTAACAAATATAAAATATAAAATGAAAATACAATTATACAGACTACTTCATATTGCACCTTGGTATGTTTTGGTAAGCTATGTTTAAAAAACCGTTAAAAACTGTTACATTGAAGAATTTAAAATTATCAGTGTTACCAATAATTAGTTGAAAAACAATATTTTAAACTAAATCAAGAATTACAAAATTTAAGAGTTCCTTATTAAATTTGAGTAAATGGAGCTTAATTTTTCTACATCTTTTTTAAAATTAACATTGTTATCAAATTTGACTATATTTATCATTTCTTTAACTTTCCTTTTTTGCCAATTAGGTTCATTTTGTAGAATTCGGGTATTGTCAAAATCAAAACTGTGTCCTGTATTATGTTTGTGGTTAGAAAGTCCATATTATTTTTATCTTTTTGCAGTCATATTTATGTTGGGCCAGTCTTTTATTTAGATATTGTTTGTTTCACCTATATAATATTGGGGGCATTGAGAACAGGGAATTTTATAACTAATCCGGATTTTTTTCTTTCTTGGTTTTTTCTTTATGTTTTTCAAAAATGGTCGGTTTGATTTTTGACTTTTTTGAGCAATTTTAAAGTTAGGTAGACTTTTTGATAAAGTCCTTCTTATTTTTTCAGATAAGTTAGGTACATATGGATTGCAACGAATTGATTATGAATTATAGGATCTTCATTATTAGCATTATAATTATTGTCAATATTATTATTTGAATTATTTTATTTATTGGAATTGTTTATATTATTAGAATTATTTGAATTATTTATATTATTAGAAATATTGGAATTTTTATATTATTAGAATTATTTGAATTATTAGAATTATTTATATTATTAGAATTATTAGAATTATTTATATTATTAGAATTTTAAATTTGCATTTTTTCTTTGTTTTGTTTTATAAGTTTGTTTATTAGGTAATTTGGGAAATTATTATATTGCAATGTTTTTTTAATATCTAGTATTATTTCGTTGTGGTATTCAGGATTAGTTAATGTTAGAGATCTACGGATCAAGTTATTAGCACTATTTATTTTATTTGACTGAGGTTGTTTTGAATTAAAGTTGATCATTCTATCTGAAGCTGTTGGTTTTTTATAAATTTTAGTTTTTATATTTCCATTACTATTTATAACTAATACATCTAAAAAGGGAATTTTTTATCTAATCTTTTTCTATTGTAAATTGTATTGCACTATCATAGGAATTGAATAAACTTAATAACTTATCTACAGAATCTTTTTTATTATAAAAAAACTATCATCTACATATTTTTTGGTAAAACTAATTTTATTTTTATGTTTCTTTAAACATTTATTAAAAATATCATCCATAATAATATCAGCTATAGTACTAGACAGAGGTCCACCCATTTGGAGGCCACTCTTTTGAAGATATATCTTATTATTAAAAGTTAAGTAGGCATTATCTATACATATTTTAAATAAATCCATAAACTGTTGTTTATTAAGATTTGTATGGTTTTATTTTTCCATTATTACTAATTATTTTTATTGCTAAATTGTTAGGGATAGAAGTAAACAAGGAAACAACATCTAACGAAATCATGACCTCATCCTCTGCAATACTAATATTGGATAATAATTCTTTAAATTCATATGAATTTTTAATGTTATATTCTGATGACATTCTTAGGGGTTGTAAAATATTTGCTAAAAATTTGGCTAATTTATAACGGTTTTTTAAACATAGCTTATCAAAACATACCAAGGTGCAATATGAAGTAGTCTGTATAATTGTATTTTCATTTTATATTTTATATTTGTTAAACTCTGATGATGACTAATTTTAGTCGAAAGCTTAGTTATTATTATATATTATAAATAAAAGGACTTTTTGTGTAACTAATCTGTTTTTATTATATATTGTTTTTCTAGTTTTTTTTTTTCATTTCATTGTAAAATTTTGACAGTTGAGAAACTTTGTGATAAAGTAACCCCAAGTATGTAAATAAATATATATAATATACACACACACAATATATATATATATATATATATATATATATATATATATATATATATATATATATATATATATATATTCTTGATCAGGGAAGTCACTCCCTTTCAAAAAAACTATCCCCCCCCTTCTGTGACAGCAACCTCATAAGTTGATTTTTTTTTTAAAAATTCCCTAATAGACATAAACTTTTTCTATTGGCTGAAACATTGCCATCTGATGAAGAAAGTGAGAGTTAGTTTTTCCTGTTAAATACTTTCTCTCCTATTATAAGAGGTATGAAACCGAAATGTATCAATGAAATTAATAACAGATTACATTAAAAATACGAAATAGATCAAGAAAATGAGATTGAACTTGTAAAACAGTTTTTAACTTGGCATTGATCCAGTTTCTATTTATGGAAACAGTACGGCTGGAGTCGCTGGTATTCCAGTCATATCCATTTTCAGTTTATATTCATTGCTAATAGCCTTGTGCCAAGAGGCCTTAATTTGAGGATTATCACATGAAAATATAGTATCATATGTAAATATATGATATTAGTATTTATCATATATTTTTAAATATCATAATAAATATATATCTTTGTTAAAGAAAGAGAAACTATAGTAAAGGTAAACCACATGTTTTTATTAAGATTTTGAAGAAAATGCAGACGACAGTGTATTGCCTTAAATATAACTTAAAATTACGATTGCTTTTATTATATTCAAAAAATTTAGGTTAAAGTTGCTAAATTACTAATTACAATTAATATTTGAAGGGGAAAAAACAATTACTTACAAAAATATACTAAGTTACTGTCTATTGTTTAGTTTAAAAATCTCCAAGGTCATAAGAATTTTGGGGATTGACCAATCAGAGAAGCCGCTGCCAACCTCTCACTTAAAAAGAGAAAAAAAAATCCCTACCACAATAACCGCTGTAGGGAAAAAAACCTTCTTCCCTGGCAATCGTTCACTTTGTAGTTCTTCTTTTGATTACATCATTTTGAAAACTACTTTCAAAGTAATCTTAAAAATGATGTTTTAAAATAAAACTACACAAAAGAAATGTAAAAAACCATCGCAAAGAAAATACGGGTAAAATAACCTGATTTGTTTACATAGTTATTTCCCAGTCCCTTCTTGTAGGGATTTTTTTTTTCTTAAGAATCAGTGGTGTCTAAACTGACCTGTCAAGATTTTTAAACTAAACGATAGATTGTAAGTAGTGCATAGGAAAAAAAAGGTTTAATCAGCCGCTCGTTTTAAGTATTTAAACAAACCTAGTATTTAAAGATTCGCACTTAAACCTCTATTGAATGTGGAAAAATGTATTTCATACACAAATTATTAACATTTTATACAAAATTGTACAAAGAAATGCAATTAAAACAAAAAGAAATTGTTTTAATTTACAAGGGTAAAACAAAAATGGCTGCACAACATAGGAAAATTTGAAGCAACTCCCTGGTGCCAGGTCTGACAGGAATCAAATTTGTTTCCCTACTTTGTTTATATATTACTTTAGTGAGAACAAACAATAAAAACAACGTTACCAAGGCCATGATCCGTGAATGATCCATGAAGGCCCGGGTGCTGAGGGCCCCCTTCTTCAAGCAGAGGGGTATCTTAACCCAGAACTCAATCCTGAACAGCTTTACTTTTTTGCAACCATCATATTATATTTTCATCAGTTTAAATACTTTTTTGCAACCATGACATTATATTTTCATCAGTTTAAATATTTTTTTGCAATCATCACATTATATTTTCATCAGTTTAAATAATTTTTTGCAACCATCACATTATATTTTTATTAGTTTAAATAATTTTTTGCAACCATCACACTATATTTTCATCAGTTTAAATAATTTTTTGTAACTTTCACATTATATTTTCATCAGTTTAAATAATTTTTTGCAACCATTACATTATATTTTCATCAGTTTAAATATTTTTTTGCAACCATCGCATTATATATTTATCAGTTTAAATCATTTTTTGCATTACATACCTTCAAGGAAATTTAAGTCATAAAGTAGATATTGAACTTGTAATTAAAAAAAAAAAATAATTACTATAACCTAGAAAAAAATATAATAAAAATAAACAAAAGTAATAAACAAGCATACAACAACAATAAATAAAAAACAAGAAAATTAATAAATATCAAAATATGTACAAAACTATTTAATTTTAATTAATTGATAATTTAGGTTTTGCCAAATTTAATCCTAAATAATAAATAATTTAATAAATACTTTAAATTTAACCAAAGAAATAAAACAAATATTAACTTTAATAAATAATGAAACAAATGATTTTCATAAAACCAATCCATTATCACATATGGGGAGAAGAGGAATATTGGCCCGAGCCAATCTAATAATCTACAACTGGAAGATCGGCCCAAGCCCAACATTCTACTTTTTATTTTCTTGTTTTACTGTATGCATACTAATCTACATTTTTCAATTTTTAGTTGTCTACAAAAAAACATCACAAGTCAGTTGTCTGTTATCTACATTTTTTTTATTATAGTTTGATAATTTTTTATACATCAGAAACTGTCTAGTTAATATTTTTTACTCTATTAAAACAATAAATGAAAAAAAAATATTTATTTATTTCAAAATAATCTGACTTCCTCAGAAAATGCATTGTACCAACAATTTTATCAAAATTAATTATTTTATAATTTTTTTTTAATGTTTAAAATAAATACATTTTTTATTTTTTTGGAAAATTTACAAACTAACCAAAGGAAAGTGCCTAAAAGTAAATTAGTAAAATCATTTCAAAGTCTTCGAATCTTGAAATGAGTCGAAGACTTTGATAATAAACTGCATAAGTTTCCGCGGTTATTGTCATGAAGATTTAGGTCTTCTGGTGGTGACCGCGTCAATGTAGATGAAGAATCCGATGTTTCGCTTTCACTGTGGGAGGCATCTTCAGAGATGTAGGACATTATGGAATGCTCTACAAAACTGAACTGATGCCCTACATCCTTGAAGATGCCTCCCACAGTGGAAACAAAACGTCAGATTCTTCATCTACACTGACTCGGTCACCACTGGAAGACCTAAATCTTTAAGACTTTGGTTGTAAGTTTTGTTTTAATTTTTTACTTAAACTCGTCAAACTAATGTTGCCTTTCCTAAAGTTTTGTGGCTAACTTCTGATTTGCTAAGTTTATGCTGAGGAATGTTAATATTTCCACAACCAATTATATTGTCTAAACGATTAATTGTTTTACATCTAAATACATTGAATATGACTAAACCCCAAATATTCATGCATTTATAGTCTCTGTTACGACATAATCCACCATTAAAATAAAAGAAAAGACAAAAAATAATATACATTTCTAATTTAATTTATCTAATTCATCCAAGATTTTACAATATACAAACGAGGGCTGTAAAGTTCTTACACAAATATTATATTAACAAATATAATATAAATATAATATAACAAATATAAATATTTAAGCCTGTTTTGCTTAAAAAATTTAATAATAATTTAAAAGTTTATTATACTACTAGGTAGTGAGATGAATCTTTTTATACCGAAGCTACTATATTTAAGAGCGAGCAAAGCGAGTGACTAAAAGGAGCTGAGGTTAAAAAAGTCATTCACAGCCATGGAGTGTTTGCTACTTTTTCTGAGGTAAGGAGTAGTAATATAATAAATAACATTTAAAAAAAATACCACATCAATCGCTAATGTGTTTAACTCTGTCACTGAATCACTATCAAACATTGAAAATAATACTTTCTATCAATTACATACAAACATGTAATTCATTTAAATTTAACTTTGATTGTTAAGAAATAAGAAATAGATAACAAAAAGAAAGATATAGTTTTAAAACAGTGTTTTCATCTAGTGAAACTACAGCTGAACTATTGCTGTACAAAACTCTTCTTTTTACAGTGGAAACAAATTTTGCATTTCATGTTGTGTACAACAAGCAGTGTTGCCAGATGTACGATAATTATTGTATTTGTACGATATTTTCAGCTTGTCCCCCATGTACGATAGTGTGTGTACGATAATACCAAAAAATAGGATAATTTTAACTTTTGTACAATATTTAATCATTTATTAGTTACAGAATTTCTAGTAGTAATTTGTTTAATGTTTAGTACAATAATCCTTTTACGTTTTAAGATTAATATACAGTAGGATTGAACATTCAATACTAACTACAGCCAAAAATGTATATTCATAATTTTTTATCAATAATTTCTATACATATTTTATTTTATTTAGGCATAATGTTACAATAAAAACCCAAACCTAGGTGACACTTGAGACTCAAAAGTGTATTCTAAAGACAGACAAGTGATCTTTTTGTTTCAAGGTTATTTGCAAATGGAAATGGAATAGCAAATAATATCTACTAGAATTTAATTAACCCATAAAAACGCTGTTATTTTTAACTTATTCATGTTTAGAAAATAAATTTAACATGCAACGCCCCCCCCCTCTCTCCCATTTACATTTTTCAAAGTGTACGATAATTTTGTCAATCCCCCCATAATTTTTTAGGAAATCCCCCATATTTTTCATAATACCATCTGGCAACACTGACAACAAGGAATTCGCGATTCAAAAACCCATAGAGATATATACTAGAAAGGGACATAGCCTATCTCACTACATCGAGAGGCCTGAAACATCTTTTAGAGGCTCTGTGTAACCTCATTGAAACCTCCTCCAATAGTAAGTTAAAGTTATAATAAATAAATTATTTTCAACTTCCCGCTCATTGCATGCGTTGTGATTTGTATTTTTAACATTCTACTACATAAGTTACTCAAATTTTGTACTGATTATTAGATTGTATTTATATACGAGGTGGTCAGGTTACTTTTTCGATGTTTCAAAATTTGACCCATACAGCCTTTCTAGTAATATTATCTCTATGCAAAACCTCAAGCAGCGCCACTGTCATGATAATGAAATGGTGATCAACCTTATGTACATGGGTTCTTATTTTTTCCTTATTTTTGACAATTTAACTTTAAATTTTTTCTTGAAGTGATTTATTTTAATTATTTTTAGGGTATTTAAACTCACTTAAGCCATTCTTTCATTGGAAAAACCTTTTAAATGGGTTGTCAAGTTTTTAAATAAACTGATAAGAACGTGAAAATCTAAAATAGTGTTTTATTTTATTTGCAGTTAAGTTAATTTTACTTTTGAACAATTTTAGTTTGCAAAAACTCAAAAAAATTACTCTTTTTTGCATTAAATTGTATAAATTAGTTGTAAACAAAATTTAAATTAACCGATAAGATGATATTTTCCAACCTTTGTGTTTCATTTAATTTATGTTATGAAGTGCTACTTTTTGTTAAGTAGGAAACAAATATTTTAATTGCAGTTTAATATAAAACTGTGTTTTATATTTATATCGGTAAATACCAGCTTAAATAACGAAACAAATCCGAGTCTGTAGTGATAATACCCTTAATTATCAAAGTGTTTATCTATAAAATATGGACAATTTTTAAAGCACCGATGGTCGTTCTATTAATGTTTAACTCATTGATCACAAATTAAGTAACAATAAAGAAATAAATACATAATTTCAATCGACTCCCATGTTAATCCTACAATAAAAAAATTTTGATCACCCTTTCTTTTTCCCCGCCATTGGTATTACCAACAACCATCTCTTTAAATAGTGAATTAAGTGACCTCAGAACGTACCTAAAGTACCTCAGAAAATTTTTAACTTTATTTGAAATTAAGAATAAATATGCAGTAAATACAAAAAAAAAAACTTAACTGGAATGATTGAAAAAGGTTATGTTTCTTCTTATTTTAAAAATTAAAACAAGGAAAATCATTTCAGTGAATTAAAATAATCACAACTTAAATTTTCTTTTCCTTTGGATTGTTGAGAAATTTTCTTAACAATCCAAAAGAAGAAGAATTTAAATTTAAACTAAAGGAAGTTTAAGAATTTAATTTGAATCACTTTTAAATTCCAACATAAAAAGTATATAATACAACAAATATTTTTTTAATAAGATTGTTTTAGGTTTAATTCATATACAATAAGAATATTAATGGTTTATACAGTCTTATAGCACCTTGATAGTATTTCGCATAGAATAGCACAATTTCAATAAATTTTTTTAATGAAATTTGGCTACTAGCTTGTTTTTTAATTCACATGGGACTCCACCAGTTGGTTTGACTAAAATGGGTCATGGGTCTGTGGTTGGTAAAAAGATAGGAGGAAATAAGACAAGTCCTGCTAAAAGGTAGAGCTTGTAGAGATGAAAGTGGTAAGATTTTATTATGGTGGCCATCACAGATCCTCCCCAATGAGAGGTGAGAGAAATTAGTAAAGTCCCTAAGTTCCCACCAATTTTTGTAGGGGAGGACCCTCCAAGAAAAATTAAGTGTTGAGAGATATCGCCTCTAAAAACCACCGTTGAATTAAATAAAAGACACAGGTGGAGGTGATCTCTAGCCCACCCACCAGTGAGCTAGAGGTGAATTAAAAGACAAGCAATTAAATTGGGTAGGGGTACCTGGAAACTTTTTCTCGCCTAAGCAAAATTGCTACACTCTCCCGTCAATAAATTTAATTTTATAATTTTGGCTAATTAATGACGGGGGTAAAATATTTATATTTTTTACTCCATATGTTTATATTTAAGGGCCTAAGAGACTTTTGAGGCACTTAAAGCTCCCCACAGTAAAACTCAAAGGGAAAAGGAGAGGGATATTGGGAGAGGAGAAATTCTGAAAGAACAAGGGTTTGTAAAAGGATTTTTATCCAATAAAAGCCTCGGTAAAGATTCTCAAGCCTTGAAGTATATGAGGCTGGCAATACTTGCACCAGCAATATTTTCATGATGATAAAGGCATAAAACTACATTAGCTCAATGAAGAAGAAAGTGAATGCAAAAGAAAATGTTTGTAAACTGCTTAAAGACTTGGCCAGGATGGTAAGTAATTACTCCAGCCACTGCCTACTTCCCCTGAAAATTAACAATAAATTAACACTAAGCATGAAAAATTTCACTAACATTATCCTTTTAAACCACAGTAATTTACAAAAGTCATGATGACAAGACATGATACTGAAGTCGTTACATTTCCTTATATTCCAAATTCCTTTAGGGCCTGTGGTCTTTCCTTCATCACAAGAAATGTTTATAGGGTCATTAAAATTCCCCTTTTCTATTTTGTCTTAAATTAAGTAAAATTAATTCAAACTAAGTTTTAATAATAATCCATTGCAAATATTTTAATTATCTGTATTGTATAAAATGATTATTTCTTATCTCAGTAAATCTTTCAGACCTTTAACTCCATCAGTTCTTAGAACCTTGAGTTTTTACTGAGCTAGAACAACAGAAACATGAATCCAGACAGGTCTCAGACGAAATAGGAACCAACCCCGAAGCCAAGGAAACTGGGTAAAACCCATTTACGCTTGAATTCTAGACCTCCTGAGTGTAAGGTGCAAGGGATAACCTCATATTGTGGTCCTATCCTGGCTACATGATGTTTTGCAAAACTCGGTAGTATCAAATGATATATGTTTTGCTTGCCATGCATGATGGCAGTAAGAGAGCACCGCTCGTCGTTACATCGTAGACGTAACGAAACAGAGTGGGACATGATATTATGTCGAGCCATCAATGATGACGAATGTCGAATGATGGAACAGTTCCCAGGTGTAGCATTGCATTTTGCTTGTTACATTTCCTAGGTGTCTCTCGCACAATTATATTGTGATAACTACATACCTCTAGCAACAGCATTTAATTTAGTAGTTTCTTCAGGGCTAAGTTTTAATATAGTGTCTAGTACCGGAACAAGTCTGCTTCTCTCATCTCCATTCTGCAGTGTTACAAACTGAAACACAACAAACAAAACTTATAACACATACATTAAATCCATCTCTGTTTTTAAGCAACTTAAGTTGGTATTTATTTATTACAGAAATGGTTTTTTTGAATAAATAACTTGATCTTTATTTATAGAAGATCTAGTTATTTATTTGAATAAATAACTAGATCTTTATTTATAGAAGATCTAGTTTTTATGTAGATAGATTTATTTGTAGAAGGCAAAAAAATGAATGAAGACAGCAGTCGACATAAATATAGGTTTTAGGTCCCTATCTGCTATGCAGGTAGGGAGGGATATCGGAAAATTTCAAGACATGAACTTCTTTGCAGCCCCTTATCTTGCCACATCTTTTCTTGCCTGCTCCACTAGCCACCCCCTAAAGAGTCACTTGTTTAGTGTACTCCTGTTTGGTTTTCGTTTTGAATTTATTTAGTCATTTAACCTGTATTGTGTCCACATAAAAATCAAGACACATTCAGAAATCAAATTTTATATTTATTTTAATGAATATACAGGTGCGGAAAAATATGGACATAACAAAACTAATAAACTGCGTAGGCTTCCGCAGTTATTGTCATGAAGATTTAGGTCTTCCGGTGGTGACTGCGTCAATGTAGATGAAGAATCCGACGTTTCACTTCCACTGTGGGAGGCATCTTCAGGGATATAGGGCATTATGGATAGAAACACAATGCTCTACAAAACTGAACTCAGTTCAGTTTTGTAGAGCATTGTGTTTCTATCCATGATGTCCTACATCCCTGAAGATGCCTCCCACAGTGCAAGCGAAACGTCGGATTCTTCATCTACAATGACGCGGTCACCACCGAAAGACTTAAATCTTCATAACAAAACTAAGCAAATTTCTTGGTAAAATTCGAGAGAAGTGGGTCTCATACTTTTGCTTATTACAATGCTTCCCTCTCCTAAAATAAATAAATAATAATCTTTATTTTGGGCCAAGTACATAAAGCACAAAATGGTATAATAGTGTCAAAGAATCATGTTTAAGGCTAAATAAAATTTAAAAACTACAGAACAAAAATTGAAACACAAATAAACTTAAAAATTTCATAAAAAAAATTAATACTAAATAAAAAATACATTACGAGACGTCTAACAATATAAACTCATTTATGTTATAAAGTGGATTATCTTATAAAAAACTTTTTATTTTAACAAAAAAAATTTCAAATGGTAACTCTTGGATTGTTTGACTTAATTTGTTAAAAAGCACTATTCCTACTGTCTATCGTTTAGTTTAAAAATCCCCAAGGTCATAAGTATTTTGGGGATTGCCCAATCAGAAAAGCCGCTGCCAACCTCTCACTTAAAAAGAGAAAAAAAATCCCTACCACAATAACCGCTGTAAGGAAAAAACCTTCTTCCCTGGCAATCGTTCACTTTGTTTGAGGTTCTTCTTTTGATTACATCGTTTTGAAAACTACTTTCAAAGTAATCTTAAAAATGATATTTTAAAATAAAACTGCACAAAGGAATGTAAAAAAACATTGCCAAGAAAATACGGGTAAAATAACCTGATTTGTTTACATAGTTTTTTCCCGCTCCATTCTTGCAGGGATTGTTTTTCTTAAAAATCAGTGGTGCCTAAACTGACCTGTCAAGATTTTTAAACTAAACGATAGACTGTAAGTAATTGTGACCAGTTCTTGACTTATTTAACCTATGACTAGTAAGTACAAGTTTATTTTTATTTCTTGTATTATGATTATGTATTTCTTTGGTTTTAATAAAATTATTTGCATTAAGTTTTATATACTTTAAACAACGGCAAATGCATAATGAATAAAAAAATAAAAGTTTAAGTTTTCCGAACAAAGGCTTGCAATGTGCAGTGAACTTGGCTCCAGCAATAATTCTAATAAGCTTCTTTAGTTTAAGAAAAGTTTCTAAAAGACTCAGGGTGACCATATAAAATAAGTCCATAACACTCTTAAAGAATGCATGGTATAAGCTTATAGGATAAACAAAATAATATAACAAGCAAAATCATTAGGAAAATCAAAAATATAATTTATTACCGTTTAATGCAGAGTCACCTGTGGTGTAGTGGTTAAGGTACGCAGCCAATACACAGAATGAATGGACTTTAAACTCCTGAGTTTAATTAGTCATAGGTTCAATCCCAGCACGGGCCTCTGGGATTTTTATGAGAGGGATAAAAACTCTGCGTACCACTTCCTTCAGAAGGGACATAAAGCCGGTGGTCTCGAGCCTGTGTGTTGTCAGGTACTTGTTAAAGATCCCTTACCCTAAATGAAACTGGGTATAGGCAAAATTTAGGACCCTCATAGCAGATTCATTATAATAGTATAGTGTGTCTGCCTTGTAGTTTAAAGTGTATGGAGGTTTGGTTTAAAAGTGAGGGCACTGTTGTTCCCAGTTTTCACTAGACTATATTAGTCAGTGAAAATATGTATGATTGCTTGGAAAAAGCATGAGAGGAACCATAGAAATCTACGGCTCCTCTGTCTAGATTAGATGAAATATACCTACACTTGAAATTAAAAGGAGTAGAATATTATCTTAGGGAGCTGGGAAAAAGGGCCCAACAACGTGGCCTACTTGCTTGGTAGTTACTACCACTCCCCCCTATATTACTACTACCGTTTAATGCAACATTTGAAATGTAGCCTACCTTAAATATAACATTTTTAAGATACTCAGTATTAGCAGCATGAGGTTGCCGCTGCAGGGACCTCTCCAGTCTTCTTATCTCTTCTTTGAGTAGAGTGTTGAGCTGTGAGTTCCTGGCTGAGTCTCTCTCAGCTTCACTTAGGAGCCCAGCCAAGTGTTTACATCTCACTTCATAACTGTTCACTTCTTTCTCTAACAACGATATCCGATCACATAACAGACCAACTGAAACAAAGTAACAGTAACAAACATTTCCTTGAAAGACATCTTTTAAATGAATATATAATAATAATAATGCCCATTTAGAGCCTTGCGGCCCATCAGGGATAAACCCTGCCGGAACAACCTCAGGTGGGTTGTCGCAACTATTACGCTCAAAGTATAATCTAAAGTTGGCGATATATTATTTGATGAAATCTTATATATAAACTGAGAGCGCAACCTGGCCTGCGAACCCCAGACCTCTGTGGTGACAAAAGTTAAATACCAACGCTCTAACGACCAGACAACTTTGTAAAAACCACTCAGGAGGTCTTTAAAGCACCAGAAACAGATAATTCCGGTGACATCCCAGTTTCGGATTTTTTTTACAAACACAATACTTTTCCTATATACCTATGGTATATATATATATATTATATATATATATTATATATATATATATATATATATATATATATATATTATATTATATATATTTAAATAACATATACAAGTCATTTGATAAAAATTAAACTAATGCTGATAATGAGATGAAACTTAACATATACATAGCTACACGCGTGACAAATCTCGATTCAATGGCATCATTTTTCTGTGTTTCATGATTTTTTTTATATTTGCTGAGTCATTATTGCGGGTTAATGACGTCATAAAAAATATATTTTCTGAATAGAACAACTACATGTATAGATTGATTTTTGTACAAAGTTTCAAGTCTCTGGCACTAATACACTGGGAGCTACGATGATGACAAACAAACACACACATAGAAATAGACAACTTTGCGAAATCTACTCAGGAGGCTTTTAAAACACCAGAAACGGATAATTCCGGTGTCATCCCGGTTTTGGATTTATTTGCAAACACAATACTTTTCTTATATACCTATGGTATAAATGAGAAAATAAATGAAACTTACTTCTAGATTCAGAATCGTAAGGTGTGTTAAGAAGAACATCAAGCGGAACCAGATTTGTACTCTTCTTTCTCAGCTGAGGACTCGGAACGCTTTCAGAACCCTAAAAAAAATACCAAAAAACTGATTAGATTCATCAATCAATACAACAGAACATATCAAAATGATTATAATATAAATGCAATAATTTTATTTCCATCGGTCACCTATTCACCCGTAACGAAATTAAAAATGTAAAATTAAAATTAAAAATAAATATTAAATAATTAAATAATTAAAATTGTGTGTAATAATAAATATTACAAGAAATTATCGAGCATATCGAGATACTCATCAATGATGATTAGCAATTCATAAATGATTAGATTCATCAATCAATACAACACAGCATATCAAAATGATTAGATCAATACAACACAGCATATCAAAATGATAGATTCATCAATCATACAGCATATCAAATGATTAGCATCATCAATTACAATAGAGCATATCAAAATGATTAGATTTCAATCAATACAATAGAGCATAAAATGATTAGATTCATCAATCAATACAATAGAGCATATCAAAATGATTAGATTCATCAATCAATACAAAGAGCATATCAAAATGATTAGATCATCAATCAATACCATATCAAAATGATTAGATCAATACAACAAGATTATTCATCAATCAATACAATAGAGCATATCAAAATGATTAGATTCATCAATCATACAACACAGCATATCAAAATGATTAGATCATCAATCAATACAACACAGCATATCAAATGATTAGATTCATCAATCAATACAACACAGCATATCAAAATGATTAGATCATCAATCAATACATATCAAAATGATTAGATTCATCAATCAATACAACACAGCATATCAAAATGATTAGATTCATCAATCAATACAACAGCATATCAAAATGATTAGATTCATCAATCAATACAACACAGCATATCAAAATGATTAGATTCATCAATCAATACAATACAGCATATCAAAAATGATATTCATCAATCACAACACAGCATATCAAATGATTAGATTCATCAATCATACAACAGCATATCAAAATGATTAGATTCATCAATCAATACAACAGAGCATATCAAAATGATTAGATTCATCAATCAATACAACACAGCATATCAAATGATTAGATTCATCAATCAATACAACACAGCATATCAAAAAAATGATTAGATTCATCAATCAATACAACACAGCATATCAAAATGATTAGCATCAATCAATCATATATGATTAGATTATCATCATACAACACAGCATATCAAAATGATTAGATTCATCAATCAATACAAGCATATCAAAATGATTAGATTCATCAATCAATCAAACAGCATATCAAAATGATTAGATTCATCAATCAATACAACACAGCATATCAAAATGATTAGATTCATCATCAATACAACACAGATCAAATGATTAGATTCATCATCAATACAACAGCATATCAAAATGATTAGATTCATCAATCATACAGCATATCAAATGATTAGATTCATCAATCAATACAACAGAGCATATCAAAATGATTAGATTCATCAATCAATACAGCAATCAAAATGATTAGATTCATCAATCAATACAACACAGCATATCAAATGATTAGATTCATCAATCATACAACACAGCATCAAAATGATTAGATTCATCAATCAATACAACACAGCATATCAAAATGATTAGATTCATCAATCATACAATATCAAAATGATTAGATTCATCAATCAATACACACAGCATATCAAAATGATTGATTCATCAATCAATACAACACAGCATATCAAAATGATTAGATTCATCAATCAATACAACACAGCATATCAAAATGATTAGATTCATCAATCAATAGCATATCAAAATGATTAGATTCATCAATCAATACAACACAGCATATCAAAAATGATTGATCCAACACAGCATATCAGATTCATCAATCAATACAATATCAAAATGATTAGATTCATCAATCAATACAACACAGCATATCAAAATGATTAGATTCATCAATCAATACAAGACTGCCAAATGATTAGATTCATCAATCAATACAACACAGCATATCAAAATGATTAGATTCATCAATCAATACAACACAGCATATCACAAATGATTAGATTCATCAATCAATACAACAGAGCATATCAAAATGATTAGATTCATCAATCAATACAACAGAGCATATCAAAATGATTAGATTCATCAATCAATACAATACAGCATATCAAAATGACATCACTTTATATTTTAAAATCATGAAAATTTATGTTTAATGAAAAACTGATGTTTTTTTAAGATCTTTTTTTACTGAAAGAGGCCTCAACCACATATTTGTCTAGCACAGTTTTCTAGGTATTTAAATAAATGGGTTCGCACTTGTCTCCTAAACACGTGACCATTACTGACTATATTATATACTATAATCATTTTTAAGTCTACATTTCTGTACTTAAGTCTACTGTTTCATGATTACAGTTAGAGAGTCACCTATGGTGTAGTGGTTAAGGTACGCGGCCATTACACAGAATGAATGGACTTTAGTCATGAGTTCAATCCCAGCACGGGCCTCTAGGAGTTTTATGAGAGGGATAAAAATTCTGCATACCACGTCCTTCAGAAGGGACTCGAGCCTGTGCGTTGTACAGGTACTCGTTAAAGATCCCTTATCCTAAATGAAACTGGGTATAGGCAAAATTTAGGACCCTCATTGTAGATTCAATTATAATACAATACTGTTTCTGCCTTGTAGTTTAAAGTGTGTGGAGGTTTGGTTTAACAGTGAGAGCACGTGTTGTTCCCAGTTGTCACTAGACTATAAGAGTCAGTGAAAATATGTATGATTGCTTGAAAAATCATGAGAGGAACTATAGAAATTCACGGCTCTTCTGTCTAGATATAGATGAAATATACCTCACTTGAAATTAAAAGGGTAGAACACTATCTTAGGGAGCTGGCAAAAAGGGCCCATCATCGTGGCCTACTTGCCTGGTAGTTACACTACCACTCCCCCATATTAGTATCACTATTACTATCACTATGATTACAGTTAGAGCCTTGATGTTGTTAGATCCTTAAACAGTTAGAGCCTCCTTGTTTGATCTCATAAACAAGGAGAAGTTCTTGTTCCTAGCTGCTGGAACAAGGCTTGTTCCAGCAGCTTGTATTCAAATGCTTCCTTAAAGAAAATGTTTTTTTTTTCTTAAATATTGTCTAAAAATAATGAAAAAGCTCACTTCTCCTTCTTCCCTCTGTTGGGATAATATTTCCCCGATACTCTCATGCGTATGGGTATTATCTTCAGGTTGTCTGTTAATATTGCTATCAGGCTCTATTTGAGACTCTAGTAGTCTGTTAGAGTTGGTTAAATCTTCCACCTGTTGCTTGTAGTTGTCTATTAGTTGTTTATAAGATGCTTCTTTCTCTTCTAACTCAGTCTGCAACATATTATTAATAATCCAAATAATAAATATTACACACACAAAGAAATTATCAATAGTATTAATCCAATTAAAAAAAATAAAATAAAATAAGTTTATTCTGCTTTACAAAATCAAAAATAAAATATTACAAAATACTTTTAGAGGCAGCAAAGCATAGATAAACAATATTAACATAGATGGTTCACTCCAGAGTGTAGTAGGAACACTCAATTGACAAGTTTTTGTTTATGATTTAAGTTAGGGGCCTCATCACTAGAGTCTTGAAGAGCGCTAGTAGTAAAGATCTATTTGCTCTATTCTCTACTAGATTGTGCTGTAGTATTTTTTTAAATACAAACAGTTGCCAATCGTTTTGTAAAATAAAATAAAATTAAACAAAGATCTATGGTATGCTGTAGTACTCGCGATGTATTTTTCTTTTCCAAAACTTGGGAGCCTCATCACGCGAAGCAGCACCATCGTTTTCTTAAAAAAATAACAACAATTCATTTTCAGTGTTTTAGACTTAAGATTTAAATTTGCTATCTGAACATAACATATCGGGTTGGTGCAAACGGGTAAGTAAAGGAAACAAATGAAACTCTGACATTAGAGGTTCAAATCCAAGGGGGGAAGACAGTATAGGTGAGTGAAGTAAGAGTGAAAAATTAAATTTTTCACTTTTTACCAATTTATACGAAATTCTTATAGAGCTTTCTTGGGATCACTCATCCATCGACTCCTCATCATTCTAGCGCTGAAAAGCGGATGGAAAGACTTGATTACCCTCAACAGCTCGTGGTTTGGTTGAATAAAAATAAATAAATAAAAATATGTGACAGTTTCACGCTTCCACCACTAGACTGTACTACTTGAGCCTCCTGCACCCTGTCAACTATTTTTTTAAAAAAAATCTTTGAGTGAACCATCTATGTTAATATTGTTTATCTATGCAGCAAAGCTTGTCTCTAAAAACAAATATTTTTGACATTCTAGTTTATTATTTATCATTGTTATTGTTAATCTGAGTTATTAAAAAGTTGCGTGGTCGCGGAAAGGTGTTCTTATTCTAGTATAGTAAGTAGGAAATAAGTTGCGTAAGGCTTACGAGAAGCCCGTAACATACTTTTATTTTATAAGCACATCTTTGAATGAGTCATGCTTGAGGATGGCTGAAGCAGTTTATGTGTAACTATTTGTAACCTGCTCTTTGTTTAGTTATATCAATAATTCTATGAAAAAAAAACCAGTCACAAGGTAGCTCGGAACTTCTCCTTGCCACATCGTATTGGCTTCGCCCATCTCCTTACTTTCCACTTGCTTCGTTTGTTCTCAGATAGTAAACGCATTCATTTTATTCCCATCGGTCACCCATTCACCCGAAACCAAATTTTTATCATAACTATCCATTTAAAGCATTTTCATGATCTTCTGAGTGGTTTTTATAATGCTGTCCATCTTTCTGTGTGAGACCCACACACACAGAAAGATGGACAGCTGGAGCTATGGGCGACCCACCCACCCATAGCTCCAGCTGTGTTTAAGCTAGAGAGTGATAGATTTAGCATAAATTTCAGATATTAGGTCTAATAATAATAATATTATACTTTTCAGACTACGATAATCTATTTCGCTGTCATCAATAATTTTAAAAATTCGTTAAAAATCAGAACTTTAATTGATCGAGTTGAAATTTAACACAAATGTACATCTACAGGTGGTCAATGGATCCACAAAACTTCATTAGGAATTAGAACAGAATAGAATTTTATTTACAACCGTATTGAACGATATTGATGGTGGTTAGAAAATAGAAAATTGATAGGTTTAAAAAATTTACTTAGGATTCCATTAATAGCAATATTATCATTTTAGCTAAAATAGTTTAAAAGCTATTTAAGATTTTTCAAATAAAGTCAAATTTACAATAAACATATAAAATTTGACCTTGTGGGAAAACGGTAATAAGACATTTTTGTTTCCCTTGGAAAGTACTATCACCTCCTTTCTTGTCTGACACTTTACAAGAAATATTCTTAATGCTTTCCAAAATGAAGCTGCTATATAGCAAGATAGCCACTACGATTACTACGATACATACAATCCAAAAAAGTTTTAGATCCTATGTTTGACAGAAAAAAATAAGAGATATTTTACTTAGCTGTCAATTTAATAATTTTAGCTGGTTTTATAAGCTTGTGTTTTATTTATTGTAATACCTTAAAGCACTGCTTGAGGGTTTCAGTAGATATCTTAAAGTTTCTAAAGTCAGAATTGATTCTGTCAATTTCCTGAGTCTTATATTGCAACAACTTGTTGAGTTCTTCAATCCTTCTACCTGATCTTTCTTTTTCATGCGTGTACGTCAGACTTTCTGTCTTTATCATCTCCAGCTCAGACCTGTTTCAATACAAAATAGAAAAACATTAAATAGAATGCTTGAATAAAATAAAGAAATAAATAAAATAATAACATAAAATAAATAAATAATTTAATTAATTTATAAATATTAAATAAATTATTATTAATAACAACTTCAAAATGTAAAATTAAGTTTCTATATCTCATTAAAATACAACCAGCTCTGCATCATAAATATTTAAATTTAAATATCTCGACAACTGTGGTTGCTTCAGATGTGTTTAAGATCTAAATGGACTCTGAAAACTTCAAACTATCACTAAAAATCATTTAGAGGAAAAAAATGCTTTTTTTTACATGAGAGGCTCCTTTAACCCTTCACGCCCAGTTACAAGTCTGTTGCTCAGGGCCTGACATTTATCACCGTTGCATTCACCATTGACCGTTGCATTCATTATACAGCTTAAACTCCCACAGCCCTTAACTTCTTAGTTAACTAACTAACTAACTTTATTTATTATTTTAAAAGCATACATACAGTATAATATAAATAACAGCATAAAACATTTATAAATAATATAATAATAATAATAAAGTCTATTTGACAATGGAAGTATGCAAATGAAACTATGAAAATAATAAATAAAATAAAGTTTTAAAGAGCTTATTGTTGGCTGATCATTGTGTATTGTTTGATTCTTCACTTTCTGCAGGTATTTGTATCTTTATATGAAATGAAATGAAATGCCCGTTTTAGGGCCTTTCGGCCCATCAGGGTATTCACCCTGCGGGAACACCCTCAGGTGGGTTGCGTTCACTATCCTCTAAGTATCAATTAAAGTTGGCGAAATCTTTTTTGTACAAATACTATTCATATAATGTTAGAGCATTCCCCGGGAGGTCAGGGGTATAATATATAATAAAATCTTTCGGCATCGGAGGGGGGCAGCAAACCCCGGACCTCCGGAGCCGAAATCGAGTGTCTATACGATCACAGCCACGGAGGCAGACATCTTTATATGTTTAGTTATATAAGTATAACTTCTAATGATCTTACTAAAGTGATGTAGAAATTCATACAGTAGGGGTGGGGGCGAGGGACACAGTGGTCTAACTCCCTGGTTTTAAAGAAAACAAAACCATACTGCATAGAGAGGATTTTGGTCGGAGGTTAAATGCTTTGGAATCATTAGAAATTTATTTGTCCAACAAAAATACAGCCACTAATACTCTCAATGAACAGAAGTATGTTGTTAATTCTCCTATTTTTAAGACTTTTTATAAATCATTATGTAAAAATACCACATCTGATATAACTTAATATCTATTTTATTTGTCCACTTATCTATTTATTATTTTGTGCTATTTTCTCTCTTGATTTTTAATATGGCCTGACATATTTTATTTTACTATTTATTCTTCTTGTTCTCATCTCTTATCAATTTTTGTTTATCTCACTTCGGTTTTTATTAATTTATTTATTTTAATTGTTATTTGACAGTGTCAATTAGTTTTAATTAACTGTGATATTAGTTTTAAGTTTTCTGTTTGTCTGTGTAATTATCTAGTCAATTATGATTTTGTAAAAATTTACCTGTGATGCCTACAACTACAATGTTAGGTGAAATATATAGCTAAACAATTAGTTTTTGTTGTTATTATAGAACTTTAAGCTGTTGTGTTTAAATTTCCTATCAAGATGTGGGAGTTCTATAAAATAAGTAGTGCTACAAAAGAGAAATTACTGAAGTCTGAAAGACTTTGTTCCTAAACCCTGTGTAAAGCTATACCACTTACATAAGTGAATCAATTTTGCTCGTTAATATGCTATTTTGATGATTCAGTTTATCTATCTGTTCGGTTTGCTCTCTCTCGGCATTGGATACAGTCTCACTTCGTGTTTAGCGAGTACAGACTGAGCACGTGTGCGGTACGTGTCAAACTCACTTTGCACACGTGTCAATTCACTTTGACACCTAGATATCTCCTCGTCTCTACTAGATACTTTACTCTCTAAACTGCAAACCTGAATAAAAACAAAATTGTATTCAATTTAACAAAAATAATCCATACATTTAATAATCCAAGAGGTTTGTAATAAAATACGTCTCTCCACCAATATAATTATTTATATTAAAGAGCTAGCTTTCGGCTGCATCCAGCTATCATCAGTCTAGACAAGTGTTTGGTAGCAGGAAGTACCGATGTCAGAGATAACCAGCACACTCAAATGGTATGATTTACGGGACCATACATTTAACTACATTTCAATATAAAGAGATGACCTTATCCATGACTTCAAAAACTTGAAAGAGAAATAACTCTATTGGTCTGCCATTTAAGATGCTGCCAAGCAATAGAATTGCAACTATAGATATCAGCACTGTAGAGATATAAAAAATATTTCTAGATATATTTTTTTGATTCTACTTTGTATAAGATAACTTAACATCTTATCTAATACAGAACGAACAATATAACTTCAAAGCCAAAAACATTATTACAGTACATCATAACATAAAATACTGTATCTTATAATAATCCAGACGCAATACTAATTAATTATAACAAAATCAGTAAGTTCAAGAGCTTCTAATTATAACTGAATCATTAATTGACTCTTCAACCCATAGAGATATTATTACTAGAGGAGCCCTATTGGTTCAATTTTGAAACATCAGATTAATAACATGACTACCTTTGACCAAGGATCTTGAATAAAGGGGATGACACATTAAGGAACATTTCTGACCCCATGGAACTTGTATGAGATAGAGAAATAGGTGCAAACTTACCTTTCCATGGTTATAATGAAAAAAAGGCGCCAAACGCAGGTTATGTAGCAAAGTTGTCGAGTTTGTTAGCAAAGTTGAGTAGCAAACTTCTCAACTTTTTTTGTGCTTCTTGTAATTGTTACATTAGTGCTGCTTGTTAAGTCATTTGTGCTTACTTAATTTTAAATTTTAGGACTATACTTAGCCACTTTAGTGAGTGATAATTTAAGCGTGTTTATAACCTTCTCAAGCAATAAACAATGGAAAACCATTAAGAGGTAAGTTTGCCTCTAAAATTTAAGGCCTGCTCTATTATAATATTTGTAAGCATGCGCAGTTTGTACCAAGCATGTGCAGTTGGTTTTGACGTGTGTTTAGTGTTGAATTCTCTCTATTTTTAGTTTTCTATGGGGTCACTTTTTTGTAAGGCAAATCAACTTAGTGCGTCATCCCCTTTATTCAAGATCCTTGCCTTCGACTATCAATAGAATCAAATAAACAGAACAAAATTTCAGTGACATATATCAGTATAAAAGTCATTATAAATACCGATGCTTTAACAGCCTCGACCACGAGGTTGGCTCGAGGTTTAGATAATAATAATATAACTTTATTTGCAAATAAATAATACATGATTAATACATTTCAACAAATTTGTTAGTACATTCTTATTATAATTATTTTTTGTTATTTACAGGTATTTAGCAATTTACATTTAATAAGTGAAATGCCTCCAATAAGCAGAATGCTTGAATCTGGAACAAGAGTAGTCATTAGGTAATCAGCATGACCTAATAATACTCATCTGCAGCACTCTATTATATTATTATTATTGATCCTATGGCAGTTCACCCTTAGATTTGAAAATAATAAAAAACTGACATGGTTCACCCTTAGATTGAAAAATAATAAAACTGACATGGTTCACCCTTAGATTTGAAAAAATAAAAAAAACTGACATGGTCACCCTTAGAATTGAAAAATAATAAAAAAACTGACAGGGTTCACCCTCAGATTTGAAAAATAAAAATAACTGACATGGTTCACCTTAGATTTGAAAAATAATAAAAAACTGACAGGGTTCACCCTCAGATTTGAAAAATAATAAAAAAACTGACATGGTTCACCCTTAGATTTGAAAAATAATAAAAAACTGACATGGTTCACCCTTAGATTTGAAAAATAAAAAAACTGACATGGTTCACCCTTAGAATTGAAAAATAATAAAAAAACTGACAGGTTCACCCTCAGATTGAAAATATAAATAACTGACATGGTTCACCCTTAGATTTGAAAAATAATAAAAAAACTGACAGGGTTCACCCTCAGATTTGAAAAATAAAAAAAACTGACATGGTTCACCCTTAGATTGAAAAAATAATAAAAACTGACATGTTCCCTTAGATTGAAAAATAATAAAAAACTGACATGGTTCACCCTTAGATTTGAAAAATAATAAAAAACCGACATGTTTATTTTATATTAAATTTAATCATTAGTTTGTGGACGTGGACCAAGTTGTTATTATTAGCTAGTATTAGAGTTGTAATAATAAGCGCTACAATCTTTATCTATACATATATAGCAAAACCCTATCAAAATAGGGTTTTGAATGAACTTACAATCCTCTGAAATGAGTTAAGTTGAGTCTCAAGTTCTTTCTCCTTGTTTGTAAACTGTGAAGTTATGGTGGTCGTCTGTAAAGCCAGATTTTCATACTTAGTTTTCTCTTCCTGTAACTCTTTCTCCAGAACATCGCACCTCTCTGTCTTCTCATGCAGAAGGCTCTGAACTTCAGATAAACTCTCCTTAGTTGTACTTAATTGTTTCTGTTATAAAATAAAATAAAAACTTTAACGTTTTTGATTACAGTCTATCGTTTAGTTTAAAAATCTTGACAGGTCAGTTTAGGCACCGTCAATTCTAAAGAAAAAAATCCCAGCAAGAAAGGAGCGGGAAAAAACTATGTAAACAAATCAGGTTATTTTACCCGTATTTTCTTGGCGATGTTTTTTTTGTGTAGTTTTATTTTAAAATATACTCTTTTTAAGTGAGAGGTTGGCAGCAACTTCTCTGATTGGTCAATCCCCAAAATGCTTATGACCTTGGGGATTTTTAAACTAAACGATAGACTGTAGTCAGACTGATCAATGAAGTTTTTGTTTGAAGAACTTCCACATTATTGCACAAATAGTATAAACTATAGGTTGTAGTTCTACAAATATTAGAGAGACACAATTATTTATTTATAAATTACTATATTCATTTCAACTAGTCATCTTCAGGCATTATCACAAAATGTTTTTAAGTTTAACCTTACATCAATAACAACACACTAAACATTAATAACTTAAACACTAATAAAGGTAACAAAGAATATAATTACTAAAAACAATTAAAAACTAGTTAAAATTTAACATGGTCAATTTAATCTAGTCTGACCATGTTAAATTGTTGAATTTTAACTAGTTTTTAATCGTTAATCGTTGAATTTTAACTAGTTTTTGATGGTTTTTTAATATTTGTTTTTTAATATTAGTATTCTTTGTTAACTTTATTAGTGTTTAAGTTATTAATTGTTAGTGAGTTGTTATTGATGTAAAGTTAATGCCTGAAGATGACTACAGAGCTAGTCGAAATATATATCGCAGTTTATAAATAAATAATTGTGTCTCTCTAATGCTTGTAGAACTAAAACCTATATTTTATACTATTTGTGCAATAATGATTAGTCAGATCAAAAAGTTTAAAAAAAACAGCAAATTTTCAACACCTGATCATGTTGTAATAATTCTTAGTATTGTTGAAGTTTGTAGAGTTAGAACACATAATAGTATTTATATAGTATAGTATACAGTTATAATCAGTTGACAGCATGGGAAAATAGTGTTTAGGAACAAATGTAGTTGGCCTGATATAAATTGTAGGTGTGGTTTACCATCCAGGACTATCCATATTGGCTCCCTCACATATTTTTCTTTATCAACTGATTCTAACCATGTGTTATACTAAAAAAGTTTTAAAACATATGTATATCAAAATTAATAGTTATTTATGCAACAAGGGATGAAAGTAAGTTTTACAGCTCAAGTTAAAGTTTCGTCCTAAGGCAGCGCCGAAGGAGGAAACTTCATTAGCTCACGAGGCCGGTAGGCCGAGGGAGATAAACTAGTTAGCTCCCGAGGCTTGCCGAGGTAGTTAACTAACATTTTGGCTCCTGAGGCTTGACGAGGGAGATAATACGAGAGCTAAAAACTTTCATCCCTTGTTGCATATTAAATTTTATCTACGACTAGAGAACTAATACTAACAACTATTAATATAATCTTCCGCTCCTTAATTGTTATTGTGTTAGTTTAGTTTATTCTTACCATGTCAATTACTCTGATGAAGAGAGAATAAAGCCACTATCTTCACATTATTTTATTGTAAGCTGTCAATAGAATAATGTGTAATACTATATTTGTAATTTAAACATTAGCGTGTGTATATTGTATATTCTACCCGTAGTACCAACATAACACTGAAAAAAATCCTAACAATTTCCTAAAAATTTTACTAAAAAATTCTGTCAAGTTGGCAACACTTTCACTTTTCCTCCCTAGGGAGTAAAAGTACATTTACAGTGTGAGATAACAAGACTGTAAGTAGAACTTACAATACAAGGAGTAGATAAAATAAAATAAACACACTTGAAGGCTACTGTGATGATTTGTATGTGTGTCTTCCACTCAGGCAGTCCAGGGTCAAAACTGTACAGGGTCTCGACAATTTGTATGGGAGGGGAGAGATTAAAATCCTAACCTGCGCCGTCCTTTAAAAGGAATGTTAAGCCTGTGTTCCTGAGCCAGAACGATGTCAAGCACTCATTAAAGATTCTAATGCTAAATGAACTCCAAGTCAAAACACAGCTCTTCTGTCGATTAGTTGCAAAATGCTCCTACTAGGATTCATTAAGTAAACGACTATCTCTTATCTAAGGGAGTTAGCAAAAAGGGCCTAACAACACTGCTTTTTTTGCTAGGTCAAAAACATCCAACACTTCTCACTCACTAAAGTTCATCAATAAGACACTTAACAGGAGTTATGTGTTTAGAGCCTGCCTGTACAAGGCATGATAAGTCCAATAATTTTTTTTCATTTCAGGCTGTTTCGATAGTATAACACATGGTTATAATCAGTTGACAACGTGGGAAAATAATGCAAAGGAGCCAATGAGGTTAGTCCTGGATGATAAACCACACCCACAATTTTATATCTAGTGAACCTCACTGGTTCCTTAACACTATTTTCCTTTGCTGTCAACTGATTTCAACTGTGTGCTATACGGTTTGCTATAAAGCCACTTTACAGCGTGAGATTTCCCTGTCAATTGTTTTTTTTATTCCATAGCTAGAAAACTATAATTGAAATATTAAAATAACATACTCCGAGACATAAACTCTTATCTTGCTCTGATTCTTTAATGATGGATCTTATTATATCACCTTGTAAAACATGAAGCTGTGGACATTAATCATTCTGTATATGACATGTGTTTACACTATAGAGATATAAGTACATAGAGATTATAGAGCAGTTTTAATAAAACTTGGGAGGATTATTCATCGCAGGATTTATAAATCTACAATTAGAAGAAGTTAGTATAGAGTTTTTAAGTCAGTGATTAATTTGAAGAAAATATTGAAACGTTCTTAAAATATATTATTCTAGCGAGGTTGGATAACCTACAAACATAGACATTTATAGACATAGAGATATATTACTAGAGGGGCCCTATTGGCTGAATTTTGAAACATCGAAAAAATAACCTGACCACATTCGATTATCATTATCATCAAATAAACAGAACAAAAACACAGTAAATTATATAGTAGAATGTTTTAAAATACAAATCACAACACAAACAATCTGCGGGAAGCCGAAAACAATTGATTAATTATAACCTTAACTCCCTCTTGGAGGAGGTTTCAATGAGGTTACACAGAGCCCCTGAGAGCCCTACTAAAAATGATTCAGGCCTCTCAATGTATTAAGATAGGCTATGCCCCCTCTAGTATATATATCTATGGACATAGAGATATTATTACTAAAGGGCCCTATTGGTTGAAGTTTGAAACATTAAAAAAATAACCTGACCACCTTCGCTAAAAATGTAATCAAATAATTACTATATAATTACACAAACTTATATAGAAAAACGTTAAAAATACAAATCAAAACACTAACAATGAGCGGAAAGCCGAAAAAAATTGATTTATTATAACCTTAACTCACTCTTGAAGGAGGTTTCAATGAGGTTACACAGAGCCCCTGAGATCCGATGTTTCAGGCCTTTCAATGTATTGAGATAGGCTATGCCCCCTCTACTATATATCTTTGGTATATATATTATATCCCATTTTGTGTCACATATAATACCCTATAATATATAAATAAATAAATAAATGCCCGTTTTGATGGCCTTTCGGCCCATCAGGATATTCACCCTGCGGGAACCACCTCAGGTGGGGTAGCATCTACTACAATCTAAGAATTAATTAAAGTTGGCAAAATCTTTTTAATACAAATACTATTCATAAAATCTTAGAGCATAGCCCGGGCTGCGAACCCCGGACCTCCGGTGCCGAAATCGAACACCTTTACGATCACGGCCACGGAGGCAGATACCTATTATATATAATACATGAAAAACATTGCGTTTGACTTACATTTGACATGGAATTCCTCTCTAGTTCAATTTTGATTTGGTTTTCGAGCAACTTTATTTGCTCCTCCAAAGCACTCCTGACACTCAGAGCAGATTCCATTTCACTTTTGACACCCAACACTCTCTCCTTCTCACTAGATAACTGACTAGATAGATCTGCTATGGTTTTCTGAAAAATGTACATATTTATTGAAGAAGTGCCAATTTACCCATTATGATCGAAAGGCGTTATTATTAAGCCTTAAATATGAGGTGTTGTTTTAGTAGTCAATTTAAAAAAAAATACAAGATCCTTGATTGGTCATTTTCAATTAAAAAAACAATTTAAAATTGACACAATATAATTGTGTGAGAGACACCTAGGAAATGTAACAAGCAAAATGCAATGCTACATCTAGGAACTCTTCCATCATTTGACATTCGTCATCATTGATGGCTCGACATAATGTCATGTCCCACTCTGTTTCGTTACGTCTAACTCATGAGGGCGCTGACAGTGCCTGAACTCACTCTGACATTCAATTAATTCCGAAGAATATAATGTGAAGTATTTACCAGAGACGAGCGGTGCTCTCTTACAGCCATCATGCATGGCAAGCAAAACATATATCATTTGATACTACCGAGTTTTGCAAAACATGAATAGTTGACACAATATAATTGTGCGAGAGACACCAAGGAAATGTAACAAACAAAATGCAATGCTACATCTGGGAACTGTTCCATGTTTAGCAAAACTTGGAAGTATCAAATGATATAAATTTAAAATTGTTATAACTACCTCATAATTATTCATTTCGAGTTCGAGAAGATTATTATTTCGACTCTGCTGCTTGGCCTGATCGAGAGCGGTACTCAGTTCACTAACTCTCTCTTCTAATTTGCTCTTTTCTTTCTTCAACTCATTGTATTTGATTATTTCTACATCCTTTTCCTTCTGTGAACTGGCTATTTCTTTCTTAGCATTACTAAGGTTAAGGGTCAAGCTGAAAATAAAAACATTGAGTGATCAAAAAAAAAAAGAATCAGATTTAAGAATTAAGATTTAATGGACTCTGAGTTTAATGAGGAAAGAATAATAATGAAGACAGCAGTCCTAGTTTTTGCTAGTTTAATTTATTACATCAGAGCTTTCGCACAAGCGATGCTTGGCATCCTCAGTGAATCTAATAACAAGTAAACAAAACCAAAAACCAATTACAAAAGAACAGAAATAAAAATATACCAAACAAGGCAAAAACATTTCAAAACAAATGCAAGTAATATTAAAATAATCATAGCCCAAACTTACAAAACTTGGTTTTGTTTACTTGTTATTAGATTCACTGAGGATGCAAGCATCGCTTGCGCGAAAGCTCTGATGTAATAAATTAACTAACAAAACTAGGACTGCTGTCTTTATTATTATTCTTTCCTCAAAAAGAATCAGGTACAAGGTACCTTGGTCTCAACACATTGGATTTGGTACGCTCATCCGTTTCATTCCCAACGGTCACCCATCCAATTACTAATCTTGCTCGAAGCTGCTTGATATTTTTTTTTTATAAATTAAAAACAATGACTTTAATTCTATAAGTTAATAAGCTATAAAATTAAGCTATGGCCATTTCACCCAACACTGTGGGCATCATCAGGCTAATAAACTAAACAGTACATTAACAACTAAAAATCACAGAAAACAAATAAACCACATATACATAAGACTAGAATTAAATAAATAAATAATCCCAGAATTAGCTAAAACTTAACTTCATCAACTCAAGGTTGACGAAATTAAGTTTTAAGTTTTAGCTAATTCTGTGATTATTTATTTATTTATTTAATTCTAGTCTTATTTGTTTTCTGAGATTTTTAGTTGTTAATGTAGTGTTTAGTTTATTAGCCTGATGATGCCCACAGTGTTGGGTGAAATGGCCATAGCTTAATTTTATAGCTTATTAACTTATAGAATTAAAGTCATTGTTTTTAATTTATAAAAAATGTGTGAATTCTATAAACTTAAAAGTGAGACTAAGGATAAATTACAGCTTAATATTATTAATCCAACAAGAACCCTACTGAAATGAAACAATGAAAACATATTTATTGCATAGAAGGATACAATTGTACCTAATTACAACTTGAAAGGAATGAATATTTGTTATTCTTACAATTTTTAGCATAAACACATACGCAGGTACTATGATAACAGAACTCAATATTATATATTAAACAGAACTCGAATATTAAATATTTGAATTTAACTTTTTTAATTTACCAAAATCAGTATCAACATTAACATATTTGGGTAATAGTTACAAAAATATAATGGTAAAATTAAATTTGCCAGAGTCAGTTTACTGGGGCAAAGAAAATATTCGAAAGTCTAGAAGGACCATGTTTCCCTTTATTTTTTAAGGGAATACAATTATTTTTTAATTGTTGCACCCTGTATATAGCCATGAATGGTACCCCATTTTATTATTGTGTCACTTTAGTGCAATTTTAAATATTTTTTAAAAATAATTTGTATTTTGTTAATTTAATATTTATTTTATTTAAATACATTTATAAATAAAAATATTACTCCTTGGAAAAAGTTTTACTTGAGATTAAATATAGTTGCACTCCCCTCCCCGGTCAATAAATTTTACAACTGTTGGTTTGTAACTTTATCCATCTTGTACTCATCTGATAAGTTGAAAACATCTGATGAGGACCAGATGGGTGTTGATTTAATTCATTAAGGTCACTCATGGTGGTAAAAGTTCCTCAGCGGTTGAAAAATCTAGCTCACCGCCTCGGCGAGCTGATGACTTATCATAACCTAACATTACCTTCTTTCGCGCGTTTTTATATAAAAAGTTATTTTTTTTAACTTAAGAATCTTTGGACTTAGGACTGATTCAAGTTCTATTAAACTTTGTTTTATTGTATTCTTCTATTTGAGTGTTTTTAATTTTCAGACACAATTTACGAGGTAAGTTATCCTATTATATAAAAACACACACATGTACAACTTAGACAAAACTGCTCATGTTTTAAATATGGGGATTTAAGATGTCGTAAGACCCGTATTTAAGACATGACAAGGCATCGATCCCTTGGCACGCTCATTATGCCTCTACAGAGCCTTCTAGACATATACATATGTACAGCGAGATATATGTAGCATTGACTAATTATCTTACACCATAAAATAAAAACACCTTTTTTTCTTATTGGTGGTGACATCATAATTAATTTATTCGCCAATTGTGCCACTTAAACTGGTCGGCTTGAGTTGAATGTGCTTCTAATAGTTTTAGAATGCCTACGACCATCAGAAGTTTTTTGAAGTCCTTCTGCTTTGTGGGCCTACTTAGATCACTGTGCTTAGATCACTGTAATTCAGAGGGAGCAATTGCTGTCCTGTTTGTCTGGGACAGTAGGCTAACATAAGTGGAACAATAGGTAGGGGCCCTTCTTTTATACTATCTCCCACTCTCTAGCACTACTAAACCCAACGAAAATTGTAGTGATCATCGACCTAGTCGTTTACATATATACAATATTGAAAATATATGAATACAGTTTTTTTCGCCACTAGGGATAGTCCAATTCAGTTGAAACCTGTCTATATCGATTTAACTTGCTGTCTACCAGAATATGTGAAACATTGTTTTAAAGTCATTTCAAGATTAAAAAAATGTAACATGATGTCATAACTTGGGTAACATTTGCAAACAACATTTCGCCATATGCAAAGTTATGTTTCAATCTGAGTAAGCCATCAAGAGCTTATGCTCAGAGATTATCAAGAGATTTATTGTTAGACATACGCAAGGGTAGAAACTCCTTTTACATGTGTGCATATATATATATACCAGAAGAGATTCCTTATACCATTTTATATATATATATATATATATATATATAATATAATATTATATATATATATATATATATATATATGCATACAGACATATTGAATTACCTCTCAATATGCTTCCTCATATTAGATATCTTCTTATTATCAGTTTCCAGTTTAGTAATATCCAGTTTCAGTTGTTCCTGAGTTTTATTACAACTCTGCAGTGAGGCTTCCAGAGATTTATTCTTCTTTTTCTCTTCCTCCAACTGATCCATTATTGAATCAAATGATTCTTGTAACTTCTGCAAGCAATCACATAAGAGTTATTAATAAAAGTCACTAAAAAGAAATCAAATAAAGGTTACCTAGGGACTTTTCCTCAGTACATCATGATTTGCTCATGATGTGCTCATCCTCTATACTTCCAACTTGTTTTGCTTGTCCTTAGAATATAACATTCACCAAATATGTACTGTAACAAGTCTCCAGACTCGCTTCCCCCTCAGATGCTGCTTGACTTTGATCCAATAAAAATCATGCATATAATTACTGTATTGAAACTAAATTTAGTATATTTATTTATTAAACAAAGAGATAACTTTGTAAAAACCACTCAGGTTTTAAAACCACACTGAAACCACTCAGTCTTTGTTTTGAACACTGAAACCAACTCAGTCTTTAAAACCACACAGGTTTAAAACCACACCTGAAACCACTCAGTCGTTAAAACCACACCTGAAACCACTCAGCCTTTAAAACCACACCTGAAACCACTCAGTCTTTAAAACCACCTTTAACCACAACCACTCCCTTTAAAACCACACAGGTTTAAAACCACACCTGAAACCACACAGGTTTTAAAACCACAACCTGAAACCACTCAGTCTTTAAAACCACACAGGTTTTAACCACACCTGAAACCACTCAGTCTTTAAAACCACACACAGTTTTAAACACACCTGAAAACCACTCAGCACCCTGAAACCACTCAGTCTTTAAAACCACACAGGTTTTAAAACCACACCTGAAACCACTCAGTCTTTAAAACCACACATCTGAAACCACTCAGAAACCCACCCTGAAAACCACACCTGAAACCACACAGGTTTTAAAACCACACCTGAAACCACTCAGTCGTTAAACCACACCTGAAACCACTCAGCCTTTCAAAAACACACAGGTTTAAAACCACAACTGAAACCTCAGTTTTAAAACCACACAGGTTTTAAACCACACCTTAAACCACACAGGTTTTAAACCACACCTGAAACCACACTTTAAAACCACACAGGTTTTTAAACACCTGAAACCACTCAGTCTTTAAAACCACACAGGTTTTAAAACCACACCTGAAACCACTCAGGCTTTAAAAACCACACCTGAACCACTCAGTCTTTAAAACAACTTTAAAACAGGTTCGTTAAAACACCTGAAACCACTCAGTCTTTTAAACCACACAGAACCACTGACAGGTTTTAAAAACCACACCTAAAACAAAATTCAGGTGAAATCCCCGTTTGCGATTTTTTTGAAAAAATGACCCAACTGATTGGAAATTTTAGCAAACATATATTACTAATATACCAAGGATAAACTCATTATCAGTATAAGTTCAATTTTTATTAAATCGTACAAATACAAATGTTATGTATCAGGAAAAAAATACAAATCATCCTTGAGAGAGGAAATTTGGCAAGAATAAAAACAAGTAAGAAATGTTGCATTTTAATATGGCTGGAATATCTACCAAACTGTTATTTTGACAGATCTCTAGTGTTAAGCAGCATCAAACCAAGTTAGTAAATTGAAGAGTAATCACTGTGAATATAGTTATTTATCCACCAAGAGTAAAGAATGCTATTATTCCCCTGAGCAGTTAGTTGGTTCCTGAGGCGTAAGCCGAGGGAACCAAAGTAATTTAACTACCGAGGTGAAGCCGAGGGATTTATGTGTTTAACTCCCGAGGCAAAGCCAAGGAAGGTAATTGCAAGGGGTAAAATAGCATTTTACTCCCCAGGTACAAGATTTTATCTCCAGACTTTGTTATTACATTAACATGTTATGTTGTATTTTATTCATATTTTTTTGGGTCGGACCCCCTTATAAATTTAGAGGGGCAGCCACCAAAAAAAAAACAAAATTATTGCTCTAAACAACTTCTTTTGACCTGAAACGGATTTTGAACCAATAAAAAAAATTTTTTGGGGGTGTTATCAGTTATGCTTCCTCTATATATGTATTACTGAATCCCCATATCTGATTTTTAAGTTTAAGGTTAAACGAGTTAAACAATGATTTAAATAAACAACAAGGGAATTACCTGAGCATTCTTAAATAAACAACAAGGGAGTTACCTGAGCATTCTTAGCTGCCGTTGTTAAAGTTTGTACTTTCTCAATAAGCTCATTTCTGTCACTCCCGCTTTTATTTCTTTCTTCTTCTAAAGCTGCGTTCAAATCATTCACTCTCTTCTTCAATTTCATGGCTAATAATTTCATCTAAATAAAACAAAGTATTGACAATTTCACAAGGAACACAGTACAATGACAAATAAAACCACTATGAATATTTAGAGATAGTTTATATGTATAAGTAAATAAAATATTAAACAAAATATTTAAAATAGTTCATATGTATGAATAAATAAAAATAATATTCAACAAAATATTTAAAGATAGTTCATATGTAAGGAAATAAAATAATATTAACAAAAATATTTAGAAATTAGTTCATATGTATAAGTAAATAAAATATTAAACAAAAATATTTAATGATAGTTCATATGTATAAGTATATAAAATAATATATATTGAACAAAAATATTTATAAATAGTTCATATGTATAAGTGAATAAAATAATATTAAACCAAAATATTAAGAGATAGTTCATTTTGTAAAAATAATAATAATATTAACCAAAAATATTTAGGATAGATATGTAAATAAATAAAATAATATTAAACCAAAATATTTAGAGATAGTTCATATGTAAAAATAAATAAAATAATATTAAACCAAAATATTTAGAGATAGTTCATATGTAAAAATAAACCATAAATATATTTTTAGATAGTTCATATGTATAAGTAAATAAAATAATATTAACCAAAAATATTTAGAGATAGTTAATATGTATGAAGTTTATTTCTTGAATCTAAATAAACCAAGTTCCAATTAGTTATTTTTAATATATGTTAATAGTTTTTGAAGCTTTTGATAGGCACAGTGTCTATACTTAACAACCCCTCCGAACATCTCTTTCAGGATTTGAGACCGATAAACAAGACAACCCTCTAATTGAACACTGAATGTAATATCTTGATGTTACAAATTTATGTCAATCCAAATGTAACACTCTATTTTTATCTATGTTATCAGTGATCTGTGTATAATATGTAATAATAATAATAATAATAATGCCCTTTTAGAGCCTCGGGGCTCATCAGGGATAACCCTGCGGGAACAACATCGGGGTAGCAAGCAACCATTACGCTCAAAGTGTATTCTAAAGCTGACGATAATATATCTAAACAATAATCTTCTATAAACTGAGAGCGTAACCTGGGTGCGAACCCCAGACCTCCGTGGGTGTCAAAGGTCAGTGTAAAGACTAACGCCTTAACGACCTCGGCCACGGAGGCGGCAGTATAATATGTAACAGCGATAAAATAAACCTGACTCTATATACCTTGGAATATTTGTCTTCGAAGCTGTCTTCAACGTCTTTAAGTCTCGAACTCTCTTCAGCCTTGCTAATGGTACTGGAGCTCATCATATCCCCATCTAAATGTATAGAGTTTGCTTAGTTCATAGAATTTCAGTAAAGTAACACTAAGAAAAACACAAAATGAAAATTGGGCACGGGTACCTTAGAACTTTTACTCATCATACTTTCTCATCGGATTTGCTACACTCATTCTCACAAATTCCGACTCGCGTCACCACATATGCAATCACCAAATTGATATTTTGGTACATTTTCAGATTTGTTGAACTCATCCTCAACAAATGAACATCCTCAGAAATGAATATTTCTCAAAATCGAGACAGGCTCGTCAGGGAAGCTATAGAGATTGCTAAGCACAGAAATAACATCAACTGGGACACGGGGTTAAAGATTTCTAACACTTGGACACCGCTTATCTCATCACTACGTGTTTCAGATAATTCCCTTAGCCAGTCTCAGCCTTTAACTATGTCACGCAGCACCCAGCCACGTCATCCAACGGAAATCCCCCATTAGCCAGCTCATCATCCAACTACTGGACGTGGATTACGTCGTACTGGACCATCAAACCCTATTATCCCTTCTCGGCTGATGGGACCATAAGACTTGATAATTAAAATGTTCTGATATGATGACCCATCTCTGAGCGCTTAAAACTAAAGGACTGTATGAATGAATAAAAGAGAAATAATTTAATGAATGCATGTAATGACGTGCAATATATAGTACAAAATACTACAAACTGGTCTACTTAAGAAAAGAAGTATGATATGCATGCAGTAAACTATTGTCAACTAGTCACTTACTAAACTATTGTCAACTAGTCACATACTAAACTATTGTCAACTAGTCACTTACTAAACTATTGTCAACTAGTCACATACTAAACTATTGCCAACTAGTCACATACTAGTTGACAATAGTTATTTGACTTTTAATGCTAATGAAATCATACTTTGTTTATCTTATTACAAAATTCAATTTAAATAATTAATTGTTATTCAATATAAACTTTAATTTACCTGCCATAATATAAGTAATTATTTCAATCATTTTCATACTACCGAGTTTTGCAAAACATGAATAGTTGACACAATATAATTGAGCAAGAGACACCAAGGAAATGTAACAAGCAAAATGCAATGCTACATCTGGGGACTGTTTCATCATTTGACATTCGTCATCATTGATGGCTCGACATAATGTCATGTCCCACTCTGTTTCGTTACGTCTACTTATCAGGGCGCTGACAGAGCCTGAACTCACTCTGACCTTCAATTAATTCTAAAGAATATAATGTGAAGTATTTACCAGAGATGAGCGGTGCTCTTTTACCGCCATCATGCATGGCAAGCAAAACATATATAATTTTGAAAAAATTATTTAATTTATACTTTAATTCACCTGTTATAGATTCATTGTTATCTTTTACTCTTGAGATTTCCGATTCTAAATCTTTGATAAATACATCTTTAAATTTCAATTGTTTATCTTTATCTTCTAACTGTAACGTGATATCGGACAGATTCTTCTCTAATTCTTTACAGTCCTCACTAGATTTCTTATATTTCTGTTCCATTTCAGACAGTGAGATTTGAAGTTTCGATATCACTTCTCCTCGTTGCTTCAATGCCTATAATATGAGTAAAAATAAATAGACCATTATTTCACTAAATAATACATCAATACACCCTACAAATTAACTGGCATGTCTTTGCTGGTTGCAGACAAGCAAAAATGTTCATTACAGGACCATTTGTCTAAAATACAATTTTTTATATCAACTTTTAAGTAATTTGGGCCATCCAAACTATAAGCATTGCATTATAGTTTAGATTTAAGTAATTTGGGCAACATCAAACTATAAGCATTGCATTATAGTTAGATTTAAGTAATTTGGGCAACATCATTGCATTATAGTTTAGATTTAAGTAATTTGGGCAACATCCAAACTATAAGCATTGCATTATAGTTTAGATTTAAGTAATTTGGGCAACATCCAAACTATAAGCATTGCATTATAGTTTAGTAAGTATTTGGGCAACATCCACTATAACATTGCATTTAGTTTAGATTTAAGTAAGCACTTAAGCATTATAGTTTAGATTTAAGTAATTGAAAATATTGATATAAAATATAAGAAATGATTGATAATAAAATTAATATATTGGGGATTTTCAGTCAAGAAACTGTAGAATATTTTTAAAAATGCTGGACAACCCTGTGTACTCAAAAATACCAAGTAGGATTTGTATGAGGGTCAATCCATTTCAAGTGATCCAGAGATGTTGCTCGAAAAAAATGAAAATTGATAATTTTTTTTTCTGTGTTAGTCCTGCCCATAGGTAGTCCAAAACGCCTAGTATTATTTTTTTCTACAGCCTCCTTCATTTTCAAAAATCACTTTTTAGTTCCCGAGACGCCCAAATTTGAGTTATTTGCCAATTTTTTGAGGCTTAATATTTCGGCTTTGGCTTAACCTAGCTTAATGAAACGGGTCTCGTTTGAAAGTGTCCTATTTGGGCTTTATATAGGAACCAATATTTTTTGTTCTACTGCTGCTAATCTACTCGTGAGTTTGCATAATAAATTTGTACACAAAGACTGAAAATACACTTTTTCATTATTTTTTTAACAAGGAAGATAATATTGAAAAAAATGGAAATAATTTTTTGGTTACTAAGAACAAAAAAAAAAATATTTTAATTTTCCAATTTTACCTTTTGGGTCAATGAATTATTGAAAGTTAAGGTTTTTATGATTTTGGCGTTTTTCAGGGCGATTTATCGTCCAATGGGACTGGGGCATTTTTTTAAATTGGGCTTAAAATGACCTCTATACATTGCAGTTTTACAACTAATATGTAACATATTGTTTATTTTGGTTTTAAGGTACTTTACAGCGTTTTTAAAATTAGCAGTTTTTGAGTTTAACGATTTCACAAAAATATACTGATTCGTATTGAAAATAGGGTTTATCCTATTACTGGTAATATTTTAGGTTTTATGGTAATCGAACAGCGTTTTTTCGACTTTTTGGTCACTTTGGGTGGTGATGTTGAATTTATTTCCATAAAAAATTAATATATACCTTTAACTATGTTTTATTAGCAAAGAAACCTCTGGATAAACCCTATTTTCAATACAAATCAGTATATTTTTGTGATTTCTGTTTTCTCTAAGTATATCTTTAATTTTTAAAAGATAAAAATAGGTTTTTGAGATATTTAAGGTCGATGTTGGTTAACATTGTGAAATTCACTAATTTTGAGTAGCTATATCTCCTGGACAAGAAAAGCTATCAAGCTGATTTTTTACATACGTATTTAAATTTTCTAATTAACCTCAGCAAGCCTTGGCTCAAAAACCTAGTTAGTGTTCTGACCGGTCACAGTCTTAATACTTAAGGCATAATCTCAGAGGCTAACTGCCTAATGTGTGGGAATTATGAGGAGGTAGACTTTCACCTGCTTGCAGAGTGTGAGGCCTATACTTCTCTTTGAACCTGTATACTTGCCGGAGGCCTCTTGTATGAAGAGGAACTTTCTTGTCTTAGTTAAGAGAGATATTAGAACCTTTCCAAGAGATTCTTGGTAGAGTGGAGTTGGTGTAGGCTAAAGAATCAGGCCTTCAACAAGAAGGGCTCAACTATGTGGCCTATTTGTCGGACTTTGCCTTCCCACCCTTAAACTACTACTACTAATATATCAAATAATAAATTTTCATGTGAAAAGTAAAATATTTACTTCATGAAATGACTACCCTGTCAATAAAATAATTAAAGGACTAGGAGATATTTTAGATAATACTTAACCTCCAGGGGAGTTACAGTACATCTAAATAAAATGGTATGAAGTCCAAATTTACTAAGATAGGAAATTAAGAATTGGAAGTTACGGAGTGAATTTTGTGTTTAACTTATTGTTTTTATTGCACTTTAATAATTTATAGCAATTTCTGCTGTCAACAATTAAAATTAAAAATAAAATTGATGATGGGGCACTAATGATTCATTAAAAACTTATGGCAATCATGGAAGTGGTACCTGGTTCATGTGCTGCATCTCGGCCAACAGATCTTGTTTATTTGCCTGTAAAGCTTTCTCAACACAGAAATCTATTTTTTCCTGCATGACAAACAAACAAATCGGAGAGATAAGTAAAACAGGTATTATTAAGTAGAAGATCAAAGCAAGTGAAATAAACAAAATTATAGCTAGAAGACAACGTAAGCAGGCTCTTGATATAATAAATAAAGATGTTAGTGATAGCAGCCATAATCCTCTTGCTCTTCCGTGGAGATCACTACCCTATATTGGCCATATCTCCAAAAAAATAAGTAGAGTATCCAAGAAAATGGGTTGCAATGTCTGTTTTCCGAACATATTCTTTGTCTCATTACAAAGAACTGTTGATAAGTCCAGTGTCTACACCATTAGGTGTGGAAGATGTGGTTCAAGTTATATCAGAAAGATCAGTTATTCACTTTGACTAAATTTGATAGTCTGAACATTATGCATAATAACACACACACACACACACACACACACACACACATAAATATATATATTTATATATATATATATATATATATTATATATATATATATATATATATTATATATTATATATATTATATATATTATATATAATATATATATATATATATATATATATATATATATATATAATAGTAATAATATAATAATAACAGGAGGTGAAAAAAGAGAGTTTGTAGGGTTTAGAAATTTTTGAAGAGTTGTCTTCTTCAGATAGGTTAGCGGGAGTTCCGGGCGACTGGCGGTTGCCTGGGAACCTCCCGCTAACCTATCTGAAGAAGACAACTCGTCAAAAATTTCTAAACCCCTACAAACTCTCGTTTTTCACCTCCTGTAAGTTATTATTATTTTACTATTATTATTTATGTTACTCTGAGTACTTTCCTTTTCATTATATATATATATATATATATATATATATTATATATATATATATATATATATGTGTGTGTGTGTGTGTGTGTGTGTGTGTGTGTATATATATCTTAATTTCCGTTATATATAATTATAGTGCACAAAATAAAAATTCTTATAATAAGAGGTACATTTATCTGTTGAAATAAATGTAACTTATGCGTTGGTATAATCTTGTATATATTAGAGCCTGTGAGGGGAGTTGATGAAAACTTGCTAGATACATGGTAAATAGCTTCACTCGTCCTTAGATAGTAAAGATATTTGTTTTATTTCCAGCGGATACCTATCCAGGCACTGACCCTGCTTGATGCTAATTCCGGTAATTTTTTACCGAGCTATCGGTATCATTGTGATAGTACTATCACAATGATAGGGTTATTTGCTTGTATGTCGATCGATAGCTCGTTACAAAATTACCGGAATTTTGTGATATTGGTATCAAATTTCTTAGGATATAATGTAGTTTCTAAATTAGTCTATATCATGGTATAGTCCAATTTGACTTTTTAAAGTTACCAATAAACGAAAAGTGCTAATTAAATTACCACATTTGGGTAATTACCAAAAAAATTTTGGTGAATTTGAACTCAGGGTGGTCGACTTACTAGGGTTAGAGACCATTTTCGTTAGTCTAGGACCATGTGTTCACCATGATTTTAATGGTTTAATGTTGGTTTAAGTGAATTGTTCCACCCTGTATAAGGCTGTAATTACTTATTATGCTAAATAATTTTAAACCTATGTGGAATGATTTATTTTTATTTTTTCTTTATTGCTCAGAATGTCTTATCTTATCTTTCTTTAGTTAATCTATGGTAAACATGGAAGCTAATAATAAGTAATTAAAAACTTTTTATTACCTAATTATAGTCAAATTTTAAGAAAAACAAACAAGTAAATAAAATAGTAACAAATAGTTCTTAACTTTTTTAAGACCTGACTGAAATTGAGTCTTTCCCTAAGTTTTAATTTTCAGAAGGGTACCACAGCTCTGTGCTGATTTGCAAAAATGTAAAAAGAAATATCTTTCTCTGGTTGTTTTTAATGCAATAAATGGTTGTTATTATTATTATTATAATTGAGTTAGAGTTGTACAAAGTAAAAGATTTTTTTTAATTTTAAAGTATAATTTTGTTTTCTTTGATCTATTTTTTATAAGATGTTGGATTATGAAGGTATTTTTTTGCTTTTTTATATTAATTATTGACCATGTTTACACAAAGTACAATTGTATAATAAACTAATAAATAAATTGAAATTGAAAAATTGAAATTAATTCAGGTGAAATCTCTGGTTTTGACTTTGTCCCCAACGCAATACTTTTCTAATATACCTACGATATAATGAGAAAAAGTAAAAAAGATGTGATAACTTCATATCCCGGATGTTCTCAGTCAACGATGTTCTACTTATCAATATATTTAGTCAAGAGTGAAGTCAAAGAGAGCTCCAGTCATTATATCCTGTCTCCTAATAATGTTTAAAACAATATTATTTGTTTATTTAGTGCATCTAAGTGAATTAAGCTATGAATATAATTTGACAAGGGGTTCATGCCCAGAAAAGTTTGTAAAGTGTGAAAAAGGTGAAAATTTCCTTAGAGGCGATGAGTGTTTAAGAAAAGAGCATGTTTGTGACGGTGTGGATCAATGTAGCAATGCATCAGACGAGAAGTACTGCGATAATTTTAATTTTGGTTATAAAGGATTTGCAATGAGGTATATAAGAGGACCCTGTGACTTGCATAGAGTTTTATGTATAAAGGGTACCACTAGACACTCATATACTGAAAGAAGATGTTTTTCTGTTAGAAATTTATGTAATAGTGGGTATGCTGACTGCAATGATAAATTAGATGAAACATTCTGTCCTTATAATAAACAATTAAATATATTCAATTTTGAATTCTCTCAATCAGGATGTCCACCAAATCATTACCAATGTAGAAAACCAAATACCACTCATCCCTTCTCTAACTGCATACAAAAATCTTGGATTTGTGACAATCACAGTGATTGTCACGATAATTCAGACGAAATGTACTGCCCATATTTTTTTGATTTACCATCAAAAACGAGTTCGACTGCATTTCAAGTCACAACAAAAGCCACAACTCAACCTAGAACCACCGAAGAGACCACTTCAGTGCCACCAGAAACAACTCTTACAGGAACGAAATTCAACAACGTAATACCATTACATTTAAATCAACAAACAACAGAGCAAACAATCATTGAAGTTAGTTACCCTCTAGCAATGAATATTTACATATCTATGTCATTATTGTGTCAAATAACTCTATTAATAACTGTTTTTATGTTTATTTACCTTTATCGAACAACTCGTCGTGAAAACCCCACGTATAATTTAACTCCTTTAACATGAATTAAACGTGTATTTGTATAATTAAAAAAAATTATTTAGAATGAGCACCTGTGGATTTTTTCATTGTGAAAGGAACAAAGAAATGAGTGCCTTGACAAAACAAAAGTGTATTCAGAGCACTTTCCAAACATGAAAGCGTTACCTGACCAATTTTAGCAAAATTAAAAAGGTTGTATTTACTGCAAAGTTAAAGAAGTAATTAAAGATTCAGCTGCCGATGATACTTGCTGTTGGATATGAATATCTTGGACTGGTTTCGGCATGAGCCGAAACTTTAAGCTTTATTTTTGAAATAAAATGTCCAATTTTTACACTTTGGGCACTTATTCCTGCCAAAATAGCAGTCTTAGACAAAAATATGCAAGTCGCAAAATATATGTAATTCATCTCTTGAACCCAAGAAGCCAAAAGCATACCTTTCAATCAAATTATATACATTTTTACATAAAATTCATTGTTGCATGCAACATCCTCACTTCAGTAGTGATAGTGATACTAATTAAGAAGAGATGATAGACCACCTATTGTTAGGTTATTTTTGCTAACTCCCTGAGATACAAGATAGTGTTCTACCATATGAGTTCTAGTTAAGGCATTTTTTACGTCTAATCTACAGAAGAGCCGTGACTCTTCAACTAGAAATAACACATCCTCCACTGCTAAACAATCAAAACCATAAGGCAGAAACATATATATATATATAATATATATATATATATATATATATATATATATATATATATATATATATATATATATATATATATATATTTAATATCAACTACTATTGAGGGTCCTAAATTTTGCACAAACCTAGTTTCATTTGGGGTTAGGGATCTTTTACAAGTACCTGACATCGCACAGGCTTGGAACCATCAGCTTAACGTCCCTTTCGAAGGACGGCACGTGAAAGGATTTCCATTCCTCACATAAAAATCCTAGAGGCCCTGACCAGGATTGAACCCAGACTACCTGGGTGGCAGGCGCACATGCTAACCATTAGACCACCGGGACCCTCAAAATGTTTTCATAAAATTCATTGTTGAATGCAATACCTGCACTTAACTACCTTGAGCAGCACCAAAGTATACATGGTTACAACACGAGAAATAAACATAAAATTGCTATACCAAAGCACCATCTTAAAAAATCTGAGGTTGGTCACCATATCAAGGTATTCAGTTCTTTAACAAATTACCGGAGAAAACAAAGCCAGATAAAAAATATAAAAAAGAAATAAAAGCTTTATTAACAAACAATGTCTTCTACAGCATAAAAGAGTTTGTAGAGTTTAAAATGTAAATTTTCCGTAAATTAGCTATGTGACATAATTTCCTTTGTTGATTTTGCTTTTAGCTTAAATCTTAATCTTAACTTACACTGTCAAAACGAAGTTCCTTTTACACAATAAAGTACCCTAAGTTACATTATTTCAAGTTAAATTGTTGCAAATTTAGGAGGGAGGGAGACTTTGGGTCCACCCTGTATAATAACTATAATTTTTCTATACTATTGTTACCATTTTTGCGACTGGAGGTGACTTTGAGGACAAAGGGTTAAATTTACGCACAAATTCAAACAATTAACACTAAATTCTATTAAAATTTAATTATAAAAAACAATCACAATATGTCAAAATTATAAACTAATAAAACTTTTTAGGCTCTGCTTGACGTATGTATGTATATATATATATATATATATATATATATATATATATATATATATATATATATATATATATTAAATTATTACTTATAAACATGGTAAAATTATAATTTTTTAAAAGCAAGACAAACAAAAGCCAAAAATAAACACTAAAAGGCATTCATGTACGATGACATGAAGTCAGAAAGGAGACAAGAAAGAAACTTAAGTGATAAAAGGAATACATCAAGTAACACACAAGAGAAGTAAGAAATTTAAGGGCAAACAGGAAAAAATCAAGTCACACAAGAGACAAGAAAAAAACTTAAGTGTAAACAGGAATACATCAATCTAAACAGGAGAAATCAAAGAAACTTAAGTGTAAACAGGAATACATCAATCTAAACAGGAGAAATCAAAGAAACTTAAGTGTAAACAGAAATACTTTAATCTACAAAGAAGACAAGAAATAAGCTTAAGTGCCAACAGGACTAAATCAAGTCACACAAGAGACAAGAAAAAAACTTAAGTGTAAACAGGAATACATCAATCTAAACAGGAGAAATCAAAGAAACTTAAGTGTAAACAGAAATACTTTAATCTATACAGAAGACAAGAAATAAGCTTAAGTGCCAACAGGACTAAATCAAGTCACACAAGAGACAAGAAAAAAACTTAAGTGTAAACAGGAATACATCAATCTAAACAGGAGAAATCAAAGAAACTTAAGTGTAAACAGAAATACTTTAATCTATACAGAAGACAAGAAATAAGCTTAAGTGCCAACAGGACTAAATCAAGTCACACAAGAGACAAGAAAGAACTTAAGTGTAAACAGAAATACACCAATCTACACAAGAGACAAGAAATAAACTTAAGTGTAAACAGGAATACATCAATTTAAACTGGAGAAATCAAAGAAACTTAAGTTTTAACAGGAATACATTAATCCACACAGGAGACAAAAAAATGACACAATTGAAGCAGGGCCGTTTTTAAATTAGAGTTTTAAAGTCTATCTATTATGCTTTTAGGCACCTAAAACTAAAAGACAAAATATTTTTTAGCAATGTATGATTATAAAAAATTCAAAATATTATATTTGAGTTTAACAAAACGTTAAAGTCTTATATCTAAGGTAGAGTGGTACACCTGCAATGTCTTGATATTCATATTAGTCTAAATACTCAGTCTTTACACAAATATCTTACAATCAGTCTATAAATCAATGTATAATCTTTATCTTTTTTTTCCATGGAAACGTAACCCGTTTAGATTTTCGTAAACGTAAGCCGTTTATTTTCCATATGCCCCAATAATTATTACATATGTTATCTGCTTTTGTAAACTTAAGATGTATAAATGACTTAAAAGGGGTTTTTTTTAAGTGCTACAAATTAAAGTAAAATAATGGTTAATAATTTCGATTTCAAGACAATATGGTTTAGCCATGAACCAAGAAGAAAAAGGAATTTGAGCTCTTTTAGTAAAAGCAGCTAAAATTAATAAAAAAGTTAGATAAAACCCTCAACTTTCAAGTAAATTTAAATAATATAAAAAATGTCAACTACCAAAATTTATTATTCAAGCAATAGATAAAAGAATAGCAACATCACCAATACGGTTAGTTAAAATAGTTAATATCTTTATCTTAAAATCTATTAGGATTTTATCTGGAGCCAAGTATACTGCTCGTTGCAAACCTTTATTTATTAAGCTTAAGATTATGTCTTTTTATTCGTTGTACGTGTATCATTGTTTAAAATATGTAAAACTTAATATTAATAATTATTTTAAAGCCAAAGATATTCATAGCCACAATACTAGAAATAAAAATAAAATCATACTAACTAGTCATGGATTAAATAAGTCCAGAACTGGTCATAGTTATTTAGCAATACTGTAATTTAATAAACTAATTTTAGATATTCAAAATCCTCAAATTAAGGATTTCTGTGATAAATTGAAAATCTATTTATTATCAAATCCTTTTTATAGTGTTAATGAGTTTTTGTCTTCTGAAATCGTTATTCTTTAATTGTACTTGTCTTTTAAACATATTTATAATAATAATATAATAATATATTTACACAAACAGTTACAATATTTACAATTGTTTTGTTCTTATCAAAAACTTATAAATACAAAATTATAACTCACACTCTGTATTTAAAAACTCATCAGTACTATAAATGATGTTATTTAAAAGATAATTTTTCAATTTCTTTTTAAATTGCATATCAGGTAACAGAATGGTAGTTTTACTTATTTTATTTAAAACTTTAATGCCAATGTTGGTATGAGATTTACTAGTTAGTTTTAGCCTATGTATGGGAACATTTATTTTATCATAGTTTCTCGTAGGATAGCTATGGCTTTTGCTAACTAGATCCGCATATTGTTTATGCACCTCCGTGGCTGCGGCTAGAAGAAAAATGGCTGGAAGCGTCAATATTCGCAACTCCTTGAAATAGTTTTGGCAGCTAGTGTCATATTTGAGATTACACAAAGCCCTAATAGCTCTCTATATAAGTTTTTATATTATTTTATGTGATACATACATGTTTTTTTTTAATAATTAATATTTGTCTACTGATTCATCTTTTAATTAATTTTAAGGGATTGTGATTTACACATGTCTCATGTTCAAATGTTACTGTATTTTTAACTTTTTAGTTTTTAAGCTTTTTTTGATGCTATTATGCCTAATTGTGCTCTTTAGTACATGGTTTTAAATAAAAATATGTAAATTATTTATTATTATAATTATTTATAGATTCCAATGAATCTCTACATCTACACTTATTTACTAAGTTTGGTTACCTAATATTATGTAAAGAGAGCAATATTAAATGCTTAAACGAGTGACAAAATTAGTTCTACTCCTGGAGTTGGTGTGCCTTTTTCAGTTTAGGAGCTAAATTCCAATAATTTTTTTGAGCTGTCAGTCAAAGAGCTGAGCCAATACTTCAAATTATCGAAAAAGTTGAGAAGAAGTCGGAGGATGGAGATTAAAACAGGAACAAGGTGGACCAAAAGTAACGAAACCTTGGTGGTTTTCTTTTGCAAAGAGAACGGTATTTTAGTGGTGTGAAGTACTTTGGATACCCCAAACTAAAATAATATATAAACCAAGTAGGGGGGAAAATGTGATTCCTGTCAGACCTGCCATGTAGTTCACATTTTGTCCACCAGGGAGTTGTCTCAAATTTTCCTATGGGCGCAAACATCTTGTTTTACCCTTGTAAATGTAAACAAACTATTTACGGCACTCGACATTTTTGTTTTTATTGCATTACTTTGTACATTTTAGTATAAAATGTTAATAATGTGTGTAAGAAATACGTTTTGTCACATCCAATAAAGGTTTAAGTCCGAATATTTAAATACTAGGTTTGTTTAAATTACCTTAAACGAGTGGCTAATTAAATTTTTTTTTGTGTGCACTGCTTAACTTAGGTAAATTTTTGCGAGTGATATTTGTTTTCTCTCTTCAAATATTAATTGTAATTAGTAACTTAACTACTTTAACCTAAAACTTTTGAATATAGTTAAAGCAATCGTAATTTCAAGTAATATTTAAGGCAATACACCGTCGTCTGTATGTTCTTTAAAATCTAATTAAAAACATGTGATTACCTTTTACAGTTTCTCTTTGTTGCATTAATAAATAAATAAATACATACTAACAGTATGTTATTTTTGTAATATATATTACTATTAGTTGACTAGTCGTAGATAAAATTTAATATGCAGCAGGGTTGGAAGATTTTAGCTCTTGTATTATATCCCCGCGGCAAGCCTTAGGAGCTAACTAGTTTCCTCATTTCAACTTTGCCTCAGTAAAAAAACTTAAACTTGAGCAACTAGAGCTGTAAAAATTTCTTCCATCTCTTTTTACATAAATAACTCTTGCTGAGTATAAGTAAGACAGTTTATAAAAACATTGGCGCTATTTAGATTTGATTTTAACTAAAATGATGTAAAAATTCATACAGTATGGATGGAGGCAAGGGACAGAGTGTTTTAACTCACCCAGAATAAGCTGCTTTAAATTATTTTTATTCAGCTGTTCCTCCACTGCAGTAGGTCAGTTCACCTCAAGGATGTTAAATTAAGGGGATGACGCATTAAGGAACATTTCTGACCCCATGAAAGTTGTATGAGCTAGAGAAATAGGAGCAAACTTCCCTTCCCTTAGAGTAAGTTGAATGTGTTAATTTTGTCTTTTTTTAGCCTAGTGAAATGTTTTGCTAGTTTTCAAGATTCAATTTTGGTTGTAATGTTCTTAATTTTCTTTAATGTTGTTAATTTTGAGCAATATTAACAAAAAACAGTTAAAAAGTATGAACTTTTTTCAATTTGTTTATAACCTTCGCAAGCAAAACAATGGGAAACTCATTGAGAGTTAAGTTTGCCTCTAAATTTTAAGACCTGCGCTGTTATAAGGATCATAAGCATGCGCAGTTCGTACCAAGCATGTGCAGTTGGTTTTTGACGTGTGTTTCGTGTTGCATTCTTCTCTATGTTTTGATTTTTGATGGGGTCACTTTGTTGAATGGCAATTCGACTTAGTGCGTCATCCCCTTTATTCAACATCCTTGGTTCACCTTGCACCAAATATATAAAATTATTATTTCTTAATTTCTGAGGTTAAAATTATTTAAAGGACTTTTTAACAAAGCTAAAAATTGAATTAATTATTTTAAACGTAAAATTTTCATAAAAATAAAAATGTAATTGATGTATTATTTTTAACTAGACCTGATATTATGATAATCATGACAAGTAGAATTTTCTTGTTCATTTTGTTTTTTAAAAAATGCAAAATTTATCCTTTTTTCTAAACAAACAATCTCATAAACAACTAAAAGAATAAAAATGTTCATAAATAAGTTAAAAATTGTCTTGTTTATATTTTTTATAAACATAAGTAGACGTCTCCGTTTAAAACTAATAACACTATTGATAAAAGTGGCACAAGGGGAAAAACTAGCGCTCGTTGCGGTATTTCATGCAACTAGCCCCTGTTTTAAGACCACCTCAAACCAAGGAATTAAAACTGTGTCCTAACCCCTCCCCCCTCCCCCATACAGTATACATTCTTACATCAGTTTAATTTTAACATTTGAGAAATGATATACAACTAAAGACAAAACAAATTTTTTGAACATACACAAAAATACATAACTAAACTTCTATAAATGCATCCCACGCACAAATCAAACTATAAATCTAAAAATTACAAATAATCATACACTAATTCAGACTTCAAAAGCAAATATAATAACATCAAGACCAGTCTTATCAAAAATATGTTGTATATAAACATATTTATAATCATGTAATTTAATTTATAAATAAATAAAGGTATTATTATTATTATTAAATAGTAAAATTACCAGTGTAGTAATAATATTCAATACAAATATACAAACACACAATAATATAATTATCATTCATCTTCAGACCCTTTGGTTTTAAACAATTGAAGTAATAATAAGCATATATGCTTATATATAATATATAAGTGTATATGTTTATACATGTTATATAAGCATTTTGCTTATATATAATATATAAGCATATGTGCTTATATATAATATATAAGCATATACTTATATATATTCTGCCTCCGTGGCCGTGATCGTAAAGGCGTTCGATTTCGGCACCGAAGGTCCGGGGTTCGCAGACCGGGCTATGCTCTAAGGTTTTATGAATAGTATTTGTATTAAAAAGATTTCGCCAACTTTAATTAATTCTTAGAGTGTAGTAGATGCAACCCACCAGAGGTGGTTCCCGCAGGGTGAATACCCTGATGGGCCGAAAGGCCCTAAAACGGGCATTTCATTTCATTTCATTTCACTTATATATAATATAAGCATATATGCTAATAAATAATACACAAGCAGAACTTGTCAGAACAACTCTTCATATGAGTTGGAGACAGTGAAAATGTGGATGTAGCCTTGTCTTAGACAAATCCAACCAACATTGGCGTAACAGCCACAAGGAACTAGGTAAAACCTAGGCTGGGTTGGCTGGCCTTGGATTTAAGGCTTCCTGAAAGAAAAGTACAAGGAGTAATCTCATACAAGGACCTCCCCCGGCTGGATTTGAACTCTCAACCTCCAGATCCTAAGACGAGCACTCTACTAATGAGCTACTGGTTTTAATTCATTTTCAAAGAAAAAAGTTAGACTTAATAGGAACAAAATGGTTTAAAGTTTTATTCCATTTTTAAATATTCACTTATTATTTACATGATAGCAAAATGTATTTATTTGATTAAATAACCTTTTTAAAATGCCATCTAATTGTTTAATAAAATCATAAACCTAAAGTAGAAATTAAATTAGAAAATAATTAACAAAATAGTTATTGGACTGTTAAGAATTAAATTCTAGGTTAATTTATGAAGACTTCAGTCCTATAGAAATTTTATTTGAATAAACATTAATTACAGACGTTTCGCATGGCATGCTTTACTAAATATTTTTGGTGCTGGTTGTTTGTTTTGGTTTTTGTTTACACTGAAGATGCCTGGCTTCGCCATGCGAAACGTCTGTTATTAATGTTTATTTAAATAAAATTTCTATAGAACTGAAGTCTTCATTAATTAACCTAGAATTTAAATTAGAAAATGTTTCAACATTTAATTACCTGGAAATTGTTAGGTGTAAGGGATGAGAAGGCAGATAGGAATTCTTTTAAATCTACCACAGACTTCTTCAAGTCTTCATAAGAATGTTTCAAACCAAAAAATGCTCCTTTAAAAATGGTTAAATGTCCAATCCATGTTCTTCTACAGCTAACCAGTTCTTCCGATTTCTCGCTTAACTTGGTCTCCAGATTGTTAATTTCAAAACGTAATTTCTCAATATCAGTGGTATTCGTTTCATTTCCTTTGATTTCGTTCAGCTGTTTTTCATAACTTTCTCGAACTTCCCTCAGTTCTTTTTCACAATTTTCTTTCGAGTTAGCTAATTCCTTTTCTAATTTGGATAAAACTTCATTTTTCTTACTTAGCTCCGTTGAACGATCTTTTAATATTGACTGCAAATTATTTATTTCACTGCATTTTTCAAATATAGTTTTCTCATCTGCAATTTTAATTTCATTCAACTGTTTTTCATAATTTTCTTTTGAATTCGCTAATTCATTCTCTAATTTTGTAACTAAAGCAAGTCTATTATCTAATTCAGCAGTTTTCTCTTTCAATTCTGCTTTCAAACTACTAATATCTAAACTTAATTTTTCAACATCAGCTAAAGTCTTAATGCTATCTTCATTTGTACTATCTTTAATATCACTAATCTGTTTTTCATAATGTTCTTTAGTGCAAGCTAATTCATTTTCTAATTTAGATACAATTTCATTTTTGCTATTTAATTCACTTTCATTAGTTTTTAATTTGTAACAAAGTTCTTCATATTTAATATTGAAATCAGAAATTTGTTTTTCATAATTTTCCTTAGAACTTGTCAACTCATTTTCTAATTTTCTAATTTTGTCACAGGACTCTACCTCATTTGCTTCATATTTATTATTTAAATCATTTATAAATAACTTTTGTTTGTTTAACTCTTCTTCTAATTTCAATATTTGTTCATTTTTACTATTAATTTCTTCTTTAAACGATATCAATTGTTTATTCAGATGTTCTAATTCTTTGATTAAATTTTCTTGACTATTTTCTAACGTTTGTTTACTATTTAATTTGCTACTTAGTTGATCATTTTGTTGTTGCAAATTATTAAGAATGTTTTTATTTTGTTTTAATTCATTTTCATACTTGGTATTCAATTTACTTGCTTCGTTTAGCAATTCGTTGAGATCAGTCAATTGTTTCTTAATATTTGACATCTCACTTTCCAGTACTTCGACTTTCTGTTCGCTGTCAAGTAAGTCTTGAGTTACCTTCTCAACTTCTAAACACTTCTCATTACAATATTTCTCAATGGAATTATAATCACTCGTTATTTTCTCATTATTCCGTTGCAACTCGTTCAAATTAATTTTAAAATCTTCAAATATTTTCTTCTCTCTGTTTAAACTTTGCGTGAGTAATTCTTTTGTTTCATTTAGCTCTTTATTTAACTTTTCGCTAGTTTCCACTGCTTCCTCCTTCATAGTATCTATCAAGCATTTTAGCTCTTCTTTTTCAAATTTCAAACTTTCAAGTTGCTTACTAAATGAATCGTCATTATTTTCAAAAGTAACTTTCAATTCGTCGAATTTATTTTGCAATATATTAATTACTTTATCTTTCTCCTCCATCGCGTAAGAATTATTTTTCTCATTAACTTTCTCCATCTCTTTCAATTTATTCTCCAAAACACCAGCAAAATCACTAATTCTCTTCACTTCCAACTGAAGACTATTTTCATTACTTTGACTCTTCTCCAGTAACTCAGCTGAATTTTTCAACTGGTTTTTCAAATCCGCCAAATTCTCTTCCACTTTTTTCAATTTTTCTTTCACCGTCTTCTCACTTTTTCTACTCTTCTCAAGCTCTTCTGATAAAATTTTCAATTCCTTCCCACAGTGTTCACTCTTCTTCAGTTCTTCCTTAGTAGCTTTTAACTCACTTCTAACACTCTCCAAAGCCCCTTCCATATTTTTGATTTCAGTTTTCAAATTATTCTCACTCGCTTGACAGTTTTCAAGTTCTTCCGAGAGCAACTTAACTTCAGCCTCCTTAGAGTTCTTATTTTCCTCTTTTAAACAATTCAACTGTTTAGTTAAATTATTATTGGTGTCTTTTAATTGATTAAAATCAACTTTTAATTTTTCAAAAGATGTAGTTTTATTTTTCTCACTTAACAATTCTGAATTTAAATTATTAAGCATCTGATTTAATCTATTAAGTTCCAAATTCATACCATTCCTTTCTTCCGTGTTTATACTTAATTCATTTTCGACTTTACTCTTTTCATTTTTTAAACATTCCATCTCTTCCGATAATTTCTCGGAACTTTCAATTAACTGACGAGTTTCAATGCGCATGTCCTCGAGATTACTCATCATTTTATCTTTATCATCGTTGAGCAAGTTGAGTTCATTGCGCAACTGTTGGTTTATCTCTTCATATTTTTTTAATTCAAGTTGCAAATCGCTCTTTTCACTTTCAGATGACGATAACGAAGACAAAGTTTGTTGAAACTCTAAATTCATTTTATTACATTTTTCAGTCTCTTCGGCTAATTTCAATCTTACGTCATAATTTTCTTCAGTCTTACAAATTTCATTATCATTTTGACTATTTAGCCGTGACTGGATAGCTTGAATCCAAGACTCCACATCTGAGGCTTCAACACTAAACTTACTACTGACGAACTGGTGCCACACTTGCATATCTTTCTCTAAACCCACAAGCTTCTGCTTTAGAACATCACACTGTTGTTCTATTTCTAATTTCTCTTGCGTAACATTAGAGCATAGCACTTTGATATTTTCATTATTTGCTTGCAATTTACTTAAATCAGTTTTAACAGCAACAGCTGAAATAGAAATAAAATATTTTATAAAATTCAGTTAAAAGGTTAAAAAAGAAAAAAATGAATAGAGAACATTGAGGGATTAAAAAAACAAAACTCATGGTCTCATTAATAGTTGTCTAACAAATAAACTGTAACAACGACTGCATCAGTTAGAATCACTTATTAATAAACTCCTATAGTACACACAGGGCTCAAATCAGTCGACAGCTCAGGAGAGTAGTGTCAAGGAACCAATAAGGTTGGCCTGATTTGAAATTGAGGGCGTGGTTTAACATCCAGGAATAACCTCATTGGGTCTGAGTTCTCTGAGACTATAAAGTTCCTCCACCAAAAAATATTTATTAAAAAAGTGATTTTGACATAGCAAGAGCATTTCTACACAAGTTTTGTTTTCCTTCTCAAAATTTTCTTGTTGTTTAAAAAAAAGAAATAGATCACTCAAAGGTTTGAGGGATTTAACAGAGAATAGAAAAATGAAAGCAAACAACCCCAACATAACTATAGTCAGGTTCGGCTACAAAACTATCCCCATGCTTTTGGTTTTGATCCATCAACACCCAGCTAACTCAGTGTGAAAAATAATTATATTGGCGTACTCTGATACCACCAAATAGCAGGGTAGAATGAACCAATAGAACCAATCCCTTCATTAACTTACATTTAACAGGCTGCCAACTGATTAAAAACAAGACTATATAATATAAAGAGATACAAGTAAAAAAACAGATTTAAATAAAAATAGATTAGTTACACAAAAGTACTTTATTTTTTAATATATAATAATAACTAAGCTTTTTTTTTTTTAGTCGAAAGCTTAGTTATTATTATATATTAAAAAATAAAGGACTTTTGTGTAACTAATCTGTTTTTATTTATATATTTTTTTATAACTCCACACATAAGAAACTTTTTAATTTAAAAAAAAGATATTTTGAATAGAACAGAGTAAAGTTTTTTCATAACTTCTTCATCAACTTATGTCACGTTCAGTTCTCCATCTTTCAAAATTAAAAACAGTTGGCTCCGACAGAAGAGTCAGATAAATAAAACTACGACCTGTACGCTAAATGCATGACAGTATAGTTACCAAAAACCAAGTTTACTCAAACGACAGCATTACTCACCATTTTTGAGTCTATTCTCAGCTTCACCGAGTTGAGTGATGAGTGTTTCGTTCTCATCAATTATCCTCTGGTATTGCCTTTTTAAACTGATATTTTCTGTTTCTAGTTGATCTTTGACTTCTGACATGCTAAGAAGATCTTCATTTAATTTTTTTCTATCTTTCTTCAGTTCATCCATCTATACAAAATAAACAAGAAGGAATTAGATATTATTATAATCAGGAGGCTGTGTAATCAACAACCCCCTCCCTCACCACTTTCTATTTAACGACCTCATTAGTTAATTTCTTAAAAAATTGCTAAAAATAAAGAATAAGTTTAGAGTGTCTAGCATTTTATTCTAATATAGCCACTAGAGTTGACTATAGCCACTGATGATGGCCTCTAGCTAGGTTAAAAGCACTTTGCTTTAACATAGAAAGCAAGAATAAAGTAGTATTCTTTGGCAGACATATTTTATTATTAATATGAGCAATTTATAATATATCATATATTATTTATTTCATTATATATATATGTATATATTATATATATTATATATATATATATATATATATATATATATATATATATATATATATTTGAATGAAATAGTGCGATTAAAATGTAAGCCTTGAGCTGGGATTCAAACCCAGGATAGAATCAAACCTTGAACGCGGGTTTGCTCTAACCAACTAAGCTGTCACCAGCTACTCACACACACACACACACACACACCACACACACACATATATATTATATATATTATATATATATATATTATATATATATATATATATGTATATATAATATATATATCGTCGGCGAGCCTCAGCTATACGACGGGTCGCAGGTGGCGGATAGCGAAAGGCCCTTAGATATAAGGGCTAGCTACGAATAAAGGCTGTGCCTGAATAAGTAGTCCCGGACCGAGGCGGCAACAATAGCAGGGCGTGAGTAAATATCACAGGCCCTATGACGTTGTTGTGTCGTGGCGAGTAAGTGCCGCCACTAAATAAGCACTAAACCTGCTGCCTTGCAGGTAGGGAGGGGATCCCAAAGGCTAAGAGGAGCAGCTCTGACAGAAAGCAGTGGTTAGGTCAGAATCATTCAAGCTGTGGTGGAAGCAACTGACCTAGGAGAGAAGAACTCTGATATAAAACTTCTGGTCCTCCAGGTTGGGGGTTTGGCGTAGGGCTAACAACTCAACCCTGTAAAAATTATTTGTTACGAAACCAAACAACAAAGCCTCGGATAGGACGGATTATCAGGATAGACCTCGGCGAGTTAACGGTATTTTCTTAGCAACTTGGAATGTAAGGACTTTATCAAGACCAGGCGCTTTAAGGGATGTAAGAACAGAATTAGCAAAGTATAGAATCGGAATAGCAGCACTGCAGGAAATTAGGTGGCAAGGAAATGGAAACTTTCAAAGTGGAGATCATATACTCTTTTACAGTGGAGGAGAACGTAGAAGGAACGGAGTGGGATTTCTTATTGAAAAAAGATTAAGAAATACTGTTCTTAATTTTAATCCATTCAGTGATAGACTCGCTTCACTGAGAATCAAAGGACAATTTTTCAATATAACTATTATATCTGCGTATTCACCTACAGAGGAGTCGGAGGAAGAGGATAAAGATCACTTTTACAACGATCTCGTTGAAATTTACGATAAAGCCCCTAGGCATGATGTGAAAATTATCCTTGGGGATATGAACGCCAAAGTGGGTAGAGAAGGAATTTATCAAGATATAATAGGGAAGGAAAGCCTACATGAAAGTTCAAATGATAATGGTTCTAGATTGATTGATTTTGCTACAATGAAAGGAATGAGGATCAGAAGCACCCACTTCCCTAGAAAAGATATTAAGAAAGCCACATGGATTTCACCGGATGGTAGAACGCGCAACCAAATTGACCATTGCCTGGTAGATGCCAGACATTGCTCTAACATCACGGATGTCAGTACGTGCAGAGGAGCGGATTGCGACTCTGATCACTATCTAGTGAAAATTAAGTATAAGGCTAGACTTGACAGCAACAGATCAGGCAGGCGAGAAAGACAGGAGGAAAGATTTAATCTAAATAAATTAAAAACAGAAGAAGGAAGAGAAGATTATGGAAACAAGGTCAAGCAGCTGCTGGAGGAGAACGAAGGGTGGAATCAAAAGAATATAGAGGAAAAATGGATGTGCTTGAAAGAAGTAGTAAAAGACGCCGCTAATGATAAACTTGGAAAGTTGGAAAAACGGAAAAGAGATGAATGGTATGATCAGGAATGTGAAGATATAGTTAAAGAGAGGAATCAAGCTAGAGAGATGGTGCTGCAGAGAGGAACGAGAGGCAGACAAGAGGAATATGCTATGAAGAGAAGGGAAGCCAGGAAAGTTTGTAGAAGGAAGAAAAGAAAATTGGAAAGGGATCAGATTGAATCATTAGAGATTTTACAGAACAGTGGAGAGACTAGGGCCTTTTACCGTAAGGTTAAAGAGCGTAGAAAGGGGTTTCAACCACGTACAGTCTACTGCAAGGATAAAGAAGGGAATCTCATTGGTGATAAAGAAAAGATACTAGATAGATGGACAGAATACTTCAGAGAGTTACTGGAAGGTGAGGACGAACCAGGGCAAATAAATGAAGATGAGCCTCAGTATGAAGAAGAGGGAAGAGCTGATTTAGACAACAGTGAATTGTGCAGACCACCTACGCAAGAGGAAGTCAATTTGGCTATGATTGCCTCAAGGCAACAAGGCCCCGGGAGGACAATATCCCAGCTGAACTATGGAAGCATGGTGGAGGTGAGCTAAGGAGTAGAATAACGGAGTTAATACAGGAAATCTGGACAAAAGAGGAAATGCCAAAAGAATGGTCCCTAGCAGTTATTTGTCCACTGCATAAAAAAGGCGACAAGGCGGACTGTAACAACTACCGTGGTATCTTTACTCAGCACACTTTACAAAGTATTTTCTCGGATTATAAAGGCTAGAATTACACCCCTAGCGGAGCAGGTTGTTGGTGAATATCAGAGTGGCTTCAGGGCAGGCAGATCTACTCAAGATCAGATATTCTCACTGAGACAGGCTATGGAGAAATGCTACGAATTCAATATTGACCTACACCAGCTATTCATAGACTTTAAGCAAGCTTACGATTCTATCAAGAGAAGTCCTCTCTTTAAAGCAATGCGTCTCCTTGGAATTCCGAATAAGCTCATCAGACTGGTCAGAATGACCTTGAGTCGCACGAAGAGCAAGATAAAGATCGACGGAGAGCTCTCAAGAGAATTTGAGATTAAACAAGGCCTAAGACAAGGAGATGTCATTTCGACTACCCTCTTCAACTTGGCGTTAGAACAAGCCATGCGAATGGCCATTGGTAACAGGGCAGGAGGCACTATATACAACAGGATGGCACAGGTTTTAGCATTCGCGGATGATATAGATATTTTGGGTCGGAGGCAGAATGATTTAGAAGAAACATATGTAGAGCTGCGTGATGCTGCCAGTGAGATGGGACTTCGTGTAAATTCTTCTAAAACAAAGTATATGTTTTCGTCCAGGAGGGGCAATAACTGGGAAGGTCAAGTGCGCATTGGAGGAGATCAGTTTGAGAAGGTCAAGGAGTTTAAATACTTAGGTTCCTTGATAACGCAGGATAATGTAGTACAGGAAGACATCAATGCTAGAATTGCTGCTGGTAACAGAAGTTATTTTGCGCTTCAGCCAATCTTCAGATCAAAGAGTATTAGCAGAAATACCAAGCTTATAGTATATAAGAGCGTTGTCAGACCAACCGTCACCTATGGGTCTGAAACTTGGACTCTGCTAAACAGCGATGAAGAGAAACTCAGAAGATGGGAACGTAAAATACTTAGGAAGATATTTGGTGCTACATTTGAGAATGATACCTGGAGACTGCGCACAAATCAAGAACTGATGGAGCTGTACCGTCAACCAGATATTGTCTCCTTTATAAAGGCTGGAAGAATCAGATGGCTTGGCCATGTCGCGCGAATGCAGGAAGACAGAGTGCCCAGGAGATTAATGGATGGAAGGCCTGGAGGTGGAAGGATGAGAGGGAGGCCAAGAGTGAGATGGCTGGAGGATGTTGAAAGCGACCTGAGGAGGATAGGCGTTCGCTCATGGAGGAGACGAGCGCAGGATAGAGACGAGTGGAGAGGCATTGTTTTGGCGGCCAGGGACCTTCAAGGACTGTAGCGCCGCGAGTAGTAAGTAAGTAAGTATATATATATATATATATATATATATATATATATATATATATATATATTATATATATATATATATATATATATATATATATATATATATATATATATATATATATATATATATAATATATATAATATATATATATATATATTATATATATATATATATATATATATATATATATATATATATATATATATATATACACATAAGCATTAGTTGTAGGAACTTAACACTAGGAGTACTGGTGTTGACTATTAAATGCTGCAAAGATTTGACCATGTCAAGAGCATGGCATAAAAAGGCATGTTTGCCGTTTTATGTGGGAGATGGGACTTATTAAATAAATTATTATTATTTTTTTTTAAACATGCTGTAATCAGAATAAGTGTAAACAAAAATAATCATAAACAACAAAAGTAAAAATCAATAGTCATGAATTATTTATTTAGTTTATTATTTTGTTATTTATTTATACATTCAAAATGATCCAATTCAAGAAAATCATCATGAAAGCCAACACAGAAAACAACAATATTCATTTATAAGGGTATGTTGGCAAGAGTGAACCAATTGAACTTAATTGACCAGTGTCATGCCAGCCATTTTACCCCTCCCCCCCCACCACTAAAGTGACCAATGATAAGTTGGCAAACTCTTTTTGATATCTCCTTAATATCAGTGAATAGGTAATCCAACGGTTTCTTGTATAACCTTTTAACAACGGCAGGCTTAACTTTTGTTAGCATTTGCCAGTACTTTTGTATCCTCACCCTTAATTTTAAATTTGTATTTATTTGACACAATATAATTGTGCGAGATCATGTTTTGCAATACTCGGTAGTATCAAATGATATTTGTATTTATTTCTTGAGTAGATGTTTATTTATCCTAATAGAGCAAAAAGTCTACAACTCCAGGATTTATTCTATTTCATTATCAATTCAAGAAAACAGGTGCAATTCTAAACTTGCGGAAAGACAAAAGTCATCTTTAGGCTGTTTGAAAATAATTAGACATTTTGACGAAGAATATTGTAAGTGAAGTTGTAAATTTACTCAGCACCATTTTAATCAAACCCCCGCTAAATTTGACGATTCAACTGAAGGTAACAAACAATAATGTTTTGTAACGTAAAGATAAATACTTAGAATAATACTATATATAGAAGGAGCACAGGATCGTAAACACAATGTAAATCCACTGATAACACGAAAGCCGGTTGACTGGTGCACTTAAGTAATGCTGCCAAGCTGACAACAAAACATTATTTTAAATATGTGTCGTAAATATCTATTAATGAAGAAAGATCGTAAAGAACAAAGATAATAACTTAAAACACCTGCTGAGTATTTAATAAAACTGGTCTTAGATGGCAAAAGGGTGGCAGAATACAAGAATCTACATTTAGTAGACGAGAACTACTTTTTATATAATTTTAATAAATACGTTAAACTACAATTTAAAATGCTTTAAATATTGTAATCCACCGATATTTATGTTAGTATTTTATGAATAATCAATCATTAATTAATAATAAACATAATAATTCAGCAACTGGAAGTATTGCCAACTTTTTTTTTAGAAAATTGTTTATTGTTAGGGTGGCAGCTTAAGTGCACCAGTGAACCGCCTTTCGTGTTATCAGTAGTGCTCCTTCTATATATAGTATTATTCTAAGGAATAATACTAAGTATTAAGTATACTAAGTATTTTATGATTAAGTCGATGGAAAAAGAGGCCAAAACAAACTATGTTGGTAGACCTGAGTCAAGTAACCCTGATGAGTCACTATGATCAGCAAAGCCAACTTGATATTAAGGCATGTCCCCCGTGATTAACATGTTTGGAAAACAGTCTTTTGATCAAATCCATCTGATTAGTTAACACTCGCAAACATAACCAAAATCAATTTATTTGATTTAATAAATTTATTGATAAGGTAACAATTGATTAGACGACCAATACTCACACTAACACACATCTTCAATTTCTGTTCGGTGAATGTTGCCAACATTTCTTGAGCAGTGACTAGATCTTTATCTAACTTTTGTACCTAAAAATATATTTTTTAACATGATACATTATTATATTTTTAAGCTTTTGAGGAGGAATAGGTCCAAATTTAGTTTTATTATAATAAAAAAAATATTTAAAGCTTAAGCTTTAATAATTTAAAATAGAGGTCCCTATAAAGTTTTTTGTCTTATTTTTTTATAATTAATTTTTTACATTATAGAGGTCTGCAGACTTACTATCACTGCTCTGTGGTCATGGGTCATTAATAGTAGAGCTTCTCTGTGGTCATGGGTCATTAATAGAAGAGCTGCTCTGTGGTCATGGATCATTAATAGTAGAGCTGCTCTGTGGTCATAAGTCATTATAATTGATATTTTTACTGACTTTGACACTGACTAGGTCTGACGATCATACCACATGGTGCACTCTCAGTCAACATTAGATCCATTCAAATAAATCATCACCAACTTTAGATTAAAATATCTTAAGCCTAACGGTAGTGCTATCACCTGAGGTGGTTCCCTCAGGAGTTACCCCTGAAGAGATCAAGGGTTTAAACAGGAATTATTATTATTATATAGTAATAGTAGTAGGGGGAGGGGATAGGGTCCTTCTTGCTAAACCCTCCAAACAATATTTCTTTAACCGCACCTCCAACAAGTACTCTACCTAGCCTTTCTTGTTGAATTTCATAGTTTGTTTTATTTTAAATAATAATATCTGTAGAGCTTTAGGGATCATCAAAGATAACCCCTGTAGGAACCAACTCAGGGTTTCAGTTCTTAGTGTATTGCACCCAATAAACCTCTAACCATATTCCTATGTTGATGTAACTGAACAATGGTATTCTTATGTTGGCAATGATGTAACTGAACAATGGTATTCTTAAGTTGGCAATGATGTAACTGAACAATGGTATTCTTAAGTTGCAATGATGTAACTGAACATGGTATTCTTATGTTTTATTTTATTTTATTTTTATAACAACAACGGGCAAAGCCCAATTACAAATAAGAACAAAATTATTTTAAATAATACAAGTTACATTACAGTAATAACAAACATATTAAAATTGTAAATAAAATAATACAAAAAAAATAAATTATAAAATATAAAAAGAACAAGATTTTTTATGCACGCATCAGCGATTAATCAATTTTAATAAAATAAGGAGTGCAAAAAAATTAAGTACAAACTATTAAAAATTAAAATAGTAATAATAAATACCATAAATATGTAATCATAGAAAGAATAATATTAATTATTAAAAAGTAATAATGTATATAAACAAGAAAGAAAGAAAAAAAAACAATTAAAACTTTTTCAAAAATGACAATAAACAAATATATACTTTAAATTAATGTTAAAGTTAAGTTAAAGCCAAAAATCAAATATGAAAAAAAAATATAATTATAGTAGAATAAGGAATATAAAAAATAGTACCAGGTAAAATGTAAAAAAAAATATAATAATTATTATTATTATAAACTGATAAAGACAACCATAATAATAGATGCTAAGTAAATAAATGGTTATAAAAAACAGAAATAATATGCAAAGTATAAGAATAAAATATAATAAATATGTATATATATATAACTATTAATTAATTAGTAGATAAATTAATAATAAATTGTTATATAAAAAACCTAATAGAGAGAATTAATACAGAGTCTGAGATCTTTACAGTGTTAGCTCGATATCAACAATAATGTATACTAAGCTCAATTGCCACCAGGAAGAAAAGAGAAAAAATATTGAAGAAAAAAAATGACTAGACTCTTGAGTTAAATACTAAAAGTAAATTAAAATGTTATTCTTTTTTAGTATATTTGGAAACATTACAAAATCATCAGAAAGGTATCTATTTGCAGATCTTTGGATTCTTACCATGGGTGAATTTTGCATATAATTAGTGCCAGAGGAACTATGAGACATTTGGAAAATGTAAGAAAGTCTAGTAGAATGATTAGGATGATGTTGATATGTTGGCAATGATGTAACTGAACAATGGTTTCTTAAGTTGGCAATGATGTAACTAAACAATGGTATCTTATGTTTTATTTTATTTATTTTTATAACAACAACGGGCAAAGCCCAATTACAAAATAAGAACAAAATTATTTTAAATAATACAAGTTACATTACAGTAATAACAAACATATTAAATTGTAAATAAATAATACAAAAAAATAAATTATAAAATATAAAAAGAACAAGATTTTTTATGCACGCATCAGCGATTAATCAATTTTAATAAAATAAGGAGTGCAAAAAAATTAAGTACAAACTATTAAAAATTAAATAGTTAATAAATACCATAATATGTAATCACAGAAAATATATTAATTATTAAAAGTAATAATGTATATAAACAAGAAAGAAAGAAAAAAAAACAATTAAACTTTTTCAAAAATGACATAAAACAATATATACTTTAAATTAATGTTAAAGTTAAGTTAAAGCCAAAAATCAATATGAAAAAAATATAATTATAGTAGAATAAGGAATATAAAAATAGTACCAGGTAATGTAAAAAAAAAATATAATAATTATTATATTTATAACTGATAAGACAACCATAAATAATAGATGCTAAGTAAGAATAAATGGTTATAAAAAACAGAAATAATATGCAAAGTATAAGAATAAAAATATAATAAATGTATAAATATATATAACTATTAATTAATTAGTAGATAAAATTAAAATAATAAATTGTTATATAAAAAACCTAATAGAGAGAATTAATACAGAGTCTGAGATCTTTACAGTGTTAGCTCGATATCAACAATAATGTATACTAAGCTCAATTGCCACCAGGAAGAAAAGAGAAAAAATATTGAAGAAAAAAAAAATGACTAGACTCTTGAGTTAAATACTAAAAGTAAATTAAAATGTTATTCTTTTTATAGTATATTTGGAAACATTAAACAAATCAATATCATCAGAAAGGTATCTATTTGCAGATCTTTGGATTCTTACCATGGGTGAATTTTGCATATAATTAGTGCCAGAGGAACTATGAGACATTTGGAAAATGTAAGAAAGTCTAGTAGAATGATTAGGATGATGTTGATATGTTGGCAATGATGTAACTGAACAATGGTATTCTTAAGTTGGCAATGATGTAACTGAACAATGGTATTCTTATGTTTTATTTTATTTATTTTTATAACAACAACGGGCAAAGCCCAATTACAAAATAAGAACAAAATTATTTTAAATAATACAAGTTACATTACAGTAATAACAACATATTAAATGTAAATAAAATAATACAAAAAAAAATTATAAAAAAAAAAAGAACAAGATTTTTTATGCACGCATCAGCGATTAATCAATTTTAATAAAATAAGGAGTGCAAAAAAATTAAGTACAAACTATTAAAATAAAATAGTAATAATAAATACCATAATATGTAATATAGAAAATAATATTAATTATTAAAATAATGTATATAAACAAGAAAGAAAGAAAAAAAAACAATTAAAACTTTTTCAAAAATGACATACAAATATATACTTTAAATTAATGTTAAAGTTAAGTTAAAGCCAAAAATCAAATATGAAAAAAATATAATTATAGTAGAATAAGGAATATAAAAATAGTACCAGGTAAAATGTAAAAAAAATATAATAATTATTATTATTATAAACTGATAAAGACAACCATAATAATAGATGCTAAGTAAGAATAAATGGTTATAAAAAACAGAAATAATATGCAAAGTATAAGAATAAAAATATAATAAAAATGTATAAATATATATAACTATTAATTAATTAGTAGATAAAATTAAAATAATTTGTTATATAAAAACCTAATAGAGAGAATTAATACAGAGTCTGAGATCTTTACAGTGTTAGCTCGATATCAACAATAATGTATACAAGCTCAATTGCCACCAGGAAGAAAGAGAAAAATATTGAAGAAAAAAAAAATGACTAGACTCTTGAGTTAATACTAAAAGTAAATTAAATGTTATTCTTTTTATAGTATATTTGGAAACATTAAAAATCAATATCATCAGAAAGGTATCTATTTGCAGATCTTTGGATTCTTACCATGGGTGAATTTTGCATATAATTAGTGCCAGAGGAACTATGAGACATTTGGAAAATGTAAGAAAGTCTAGTAGAATGATTAGGATAATGTTGATATGTTGGCAATGATGTAACTGAACAATGGTATTTTAGTTGGCAATGATGTAATTTGGTATTCAATGATAGTTGCAATGATTACTGAACAATGGTATTCTTAAGTTGGCAATGATGTAACTCAACAATAGTATTCTTAAGTTGGCAATGATGTAACTGAACATGGTATTCTTAAGTTGCAATGACAATAAAACTGAACAATGGTATTCTTAAGTTGCAATGATGTAACTGAACAATGGTTTCTTAAGTTGGCAATGATGTAACTGAACAATGGTTCTTAAGTTGGCAATGATGAAACTGACAATGGAACAATGATGTACTGAACATTCTTAAGTTGGCAATGATGTAACTGAACAATGGTATTCTTAAGTTGGCATGATGTAACTGAACAATGGTATTCTTAAGTGGCAATGATGAACAATGGTATTCTTAAGTTGCAATGATGTAATGAACAATGGATCTTACATAAACTGAGAGCATAACCTGGGAAAGGAACCCCAGAACTTCCGTGGCATAAGTAAAAACTGTTTAAAATATCAAAGACTTGTTTTACCAGTTCAGCAACTTTTTTTGATATGTTTTAGTACTAAGTTCTAAGCAATATAAAAGAAGGAAAATTATCAAAGAAAATTACCTTTGTATTTAACTTTTCATTATCATCTATTAGAAGCTTATTCTTTTCTACATATTCTGCAAAGTAAAACACAATAAATTAGATTAACATTGAGTATGGATGCTTGGAGTTATCAAGCATGATGGAAATAAAATTTATTTATTTATTTGTCCTGATTTAAAATTGAGGGCGTGGTTTAACATCTCCCTCCCATTATTTTACCCATGCCGTCAACTGATTTTAGCTGTGTGTCGGACTATAAGACCAGAGCCTTTAATTGAGGTATCAAGAGTTGTTTTCCTCATTATAAATATAAAATATTAAATTTACTAGAGTTATTTAGGCGAGATTATTCGGTGAATTTAATTGGTTAGTTGCTCATACGTCTGTAGTGGCCACCCAACTTCAGTCGTTCCCCTGTTGACCAGATGTTCCTATTTAGACCACAATCTTTACCTTGGTTATATGATCATGAGGAGCAAACCTCATTGGTTCCTCAACTCTATATTCCCTCCCTGTCAACTGATTATAACAGTCTTGTTACATAAATAACTAGTAGTAGTAGTGATAGTAATACAGGGGGGAGTAGTAGTAACTACCAGGCAAGTAGGCCACGTTTTTAGGTCCTTTTTGCCAGCTCCCTAAGATAGTGTTCTACTCCTTTTAATTTCAAGTGTAGGTAATTTCATCTAATCTAGACAGAAAGCCGTGAATTTCTATGGTTCCTCTCATGCTTGTTCAAGCAATCATACATATTTTCACTGACTCTTATAGTCTAGTGAAAACTGGGAACAAAACGTGCTCTCACTGTTAAACCATACCTCCACACACTTCAAACTACAAGGCAGAAACAGTATAGTATTATAATTGAATCTACAATGAGGGTCCTAAATTTTACCCAGTTTCATTTAGGGTAAGGGATTTTTAGCGAGTACCTGACAACGCACAGGCTCGAGACCACCGGCTTTACGTCCCTTCTGAAGGACGTGGTACACAGAATTTTTATCCCTCACATAAAAATCCTAAAGGCCCATGCTGGGATTGAACCCATGACTAAAGTCCATTCATTCTGTGTATTGGCCGCGTAACTCAACCACTACACCACGGGTGACTCACATAAATAACTAAACCTCACATTAATAAATTATCAACATTTATTACTAAATGAAGCAGAACAAACAATTAAAAGCAGTTACACACCGTCTCTGGCTTTCTTGGCCTTTTGAGCTATAGTAAGAAGATTCTTACACTTCATAATGAGTTTTTCTTTAGTCAACTCTTCAGGAGGCGAATTAACTCCATCCTCCTGTAAAAATAGAAAATAGTTGAAACAAATCTGATACTCCAAATGAGGATGTCGTAACGACAGTAATACACTCTTAACATTTCATTGATGTCAACATAGTCTGTGTACTTAATGAAATAAATTCTATAGTCAAGTATAGTCCAAAGTAACAACCAACACTAAATTCTCTTAACTTTCCAAAATGTATAGTGGAATAGAATAACAAGTGAACCAACTCCCCTAAAATACTAGTGTGAGTTATCAAATCAATTTTTGAAAAAGAACCGAGTTTTCTCGATATTTTAACAATGACTGCCACACTGTAACTGACATGTGATTTGTTTTATTTGTGCCCAAAAAATAAAAAATGTATAGTTTTGTATGAATTTCTGTCACACAGAGTAACCTTTATCAATAACAGGCAATATGACATTAGGCATAACCTCCTCTACGGTTACAATAGTCGACAGAAGTAGCCCTAGCGGCCAAACTTTCCTTCTATTGACATTTCCAATCGTATCGAAACCTCGAAATATGAAAAATTAAATCACTTGTTAATTCTACTCCACTCCAGAATAAAATAATTTTTAAGATGAAGAATAAAATGTTTACTCAAGATGAAATAATAGGCTTAATCAATAATACAGAGTGGAAAAAAATAACCAAGTTCTTAGAAGAAACTAGTAGATATAGAACTTTACACTAAAGTCCTATATTTTTTAATATATAATTATTAACTAAGCTTTCAACTAAAAATTAGTTATCATCAGAGTTTAACAATATAAAATAAAAAAAACACAATTTTACAAACAACATCATATTGCACCTTGGTATGGTTTGGTAAGCAATAGCTACCATGTGTGCAGCATCTTACCATTGCAATTAAATTACAGACTGCATTAAATGCCAAAATCTATCTTCTAACGCGTGTAAACTTTAGCCACTACTTTTCATTATTACCTGATTGAATCAATTAAATTAATAAATTACTTGAATGAAAAACTTAAAAGTAATCAAAAGCGTTCTGTGTAAGTTTAAAGACGAGGAAGACCGTGCAAAGCGGTACAGCTAGTTAAAAGTATAACTATACAAAGTATAAAAATTTAATTTAAAATTGACTGTGGGCAAAAAGCGGTACATTAAGACACGCCCATTAAATTCAAAGGTAGGTCTCCCGCCGCGCCATTGTCGACTGGAATCCAAATTTTCCCACAATTGAGTCGACAGTCTTACTGTTTAAGTATCTATAGTCTCTGATAATAACATAAACATAAATTATTTGTTTACACACAGATTTGACAGTGAGATAAGAAATGAATGAGATGTGCTTGTTCACATAACTTGCTCCCGATCGTGTTTATTTGCTCCATTTTTAGAAGAAAGACTGGACCTCTTTTTCTCATACCATGGCCCCTCCAAATGACTTCACCTTTATCAGAGGAGAGAATGGTCAATATCGACAGCATGCTCTTTTGCTATCTAGATTAATTTTACTTACTAAAAGCAAATCTCCCAATCAGACGTTTTTAAATATTTTTCCATCAAATTACAGATAAATAGTATAATGGAATGGAATCGTTATCAGATATTTATAAGAGACTAGGGCAGTCTACAAATTTTAGATCAAATAATTGTGATACACGAATTTGTTGGCAGCAGCCAGAAAAGTACTAAAACTTCTTGAAACCCACGTCTAGTTCAGATGCTTTGTCAATAATTTGTTTTTAAAGTTGATTTATAAGAAAATTTTACCTTGGGAGTAGTGGCTACGTTTTCCTCCATAATAATTTGATTTTCAAAGCTTTAACTTCTCATAATAACGTATTTAATCCAAAAATAGAATTGTACCAATCTTTCTTGTTAATATAAAAATAAATTACATAAATCAACATAAAATAAATTTATTCACAATCAGCCCATAATCAAATAAATAAAACAAGCACGCAAATGAAAACTCAAAGAAAAACGTCATAACATGTTTTGGAGTATAATCGGCCAATAATAAGAAGTATTTCATTATTGACCTTGAAATACAAGGTTTGATTGGCTAATGAAATGTTGACGAAGCATCAAATTTAAAATGTTTATTGTTTTGATTGAACTTTGATGTAGCTGCTAAGTAAAGCCGATCTTAGAAATGATTTTTCAAATAGAAGCAGCAAGCAAAGGAGTTGTGCGAGAAATAAGTCAACACTGTTTTTATGCCTAGTTGCAGAGCTACCGTTCTTAGACTCTCCCCTTCTCTCTGCTACGCCGAGGCCGACTCTCGAGTTTCGTGTTCCGCAAAAAAGTTTTCAGCGGCATCTCTATAAATTTTTTAATAAAAAGTAAGTTTTTCTTTATATTTATAACTTAAATTTTAAATAAATATGGCAGAAGAAAACGGCGCCGACGCTACTGAAGTAAAAACCGAAGTTAACAACGCTAATGCGGACCAAGCCGAGGATGGTGCCGCTAACGCGACGCCGGCATACATCGGTCAAACTCCATCTTTCGATCACGTCGCTAAAGACGATTTTGAATTTTTTAGAAGTAGACTTATGAATTTTTTTACTGCTAACGACATTGTTTCCGACGACAGAAGGAAAGCCATCTTAATTTCTTCTTTAGCAGATAAGTCCTGTAAGCTCTTGAAGGGGTTATGTTTGCCCGACTCCCCAGATAACATCGAATTCGATGCTCTGTTGGACAAACTCGCCGAATATTTTAAACCCAGAGATGTCAAACCTTTTTTCGGCGCACGTTTATCATTTTATACAGCTTTTAAAAAGAGGGATGAGAGTTACGAAGACTGGGCGAAACGAGTTGAAACCTTGGCAGCCGAATGTGGCTTTGCCGACGGTACCGAGCGAGTCATTAAAGATATATTTGTTATCGGTTTGGGATACAACACTGTTAGATCGAGATTACTCGAAGAAGATCCCACTAGCAGTGATGTAACTTTAGAATCTCTCATTGCTTTGGCTAACCAGACCGAAGCACTTCAGAATGCTATGGATAGTAAAACAGAGAAAGTCAAGTGTAATGTGTGTGGTATGTTTAACCACGCTGCGGGTGATTGCAAATACAAGGGATCCAAATGTGATAACTGTGGAAAAGAAGGTCACATTGCTCCTGGATGCCCTGAGAGAGTTAAACTTCGCTCGAGACACCGTCAAGCTATGAAACGGTACGCCCAGTCAGCAGCTCAGAGGTACATGCAAGGTTCAGGTGGACGCGGGGGTCGTCAGGGAGGTGGTATGCGTGCAGGACCTAGGAACTACGGAGGACCCTACGGAAGACCTTACTATTAGATTAACCTGAGACTGAACACAAATATATGGGCTCATAGATCTTTATTTATGTACAAAAAAAGTCATAACCTTCTTTATTGTTAGAACAGTTGAGCTATAAGTATTGAGCAAGTCTATTTCCTCACTAATAGTCGTCCTCTAAGATTAGAACTTTTTACTTCTCTGTTCAAACATTTCAGAAGATTATATTATAACAGTTTAAGGGTATCTCTATTTATATTATGCTTCTAACAGATTAAAACCTAGTATTTATCATACTCAATGACAAAAGTAAAATGTCAAAACTGATAGTTTTCATAAAAGTATTAGTGCAGAGAATACCGTGTTGGTGTAAGGTTGTCAGTGCAACAAATTAGTTGTTATGTCTGTAGAATTGGAGCTATTACATTATTAACTTTATGATACCCTTCTGCTTTAGGAATTAAACTTGAGATTGTATTATATTATTTAGATATAATTTTAGTTAATTTTTATTCTTGTTTTAATATTTGTGTCAGCCTCTGTTTTTGTTAATTTTGTATTTTTATCTTGATCTTACCTAATGAAGAAAAAACAGCTTCTGATCGTATATTTATCAGTGTAATATTAATTTTAAAAATTATAGAGCTTATTTATATTTTTGCGCCACTTATATCTCAGAGTAGTTCATATACTGGTCATACTCGAGTTACAGATTTATTAGGTTTTTGATATCATTTGTTTCTGTAACTATTACAGACATTCTTAAATCTGTTAAAGTTGTATCTCTTAAACATTTGTTTTGAAGCTGTTTAAACATGTTAAATTGGCGCGGAAAATTATTATAACATTATTCTTGAGTATTAATTATCAGTTTGATCAGTTAGCTGCACATCTGATAAAAATCGGTGGAGATTCTGATCCCACCTCTGAATAAGGTTTACAATGCCTCCTATTTTTTAATCTGTCAGATGACCTACCTCTAAGTTCTGCAATTGTATTCTGTATTTGTTACTTAAATTAACTACTTTTTAGATGTTATTTTACCAATTTAAGTGACCACTTTAGATCATAATTGTTAAATTTTTGGATTTAAACTTGGAACTAAAATTTCAACTAACCATTTAAAACCTTGATTCTGACTGAAACATTTTTATGGAAGCAACTAGCTAACGATTATAAATGCTGTTCTCATTGGTACTCAATACACATGTTCGCAATTTTAATATCACAAAAATAATGATTTAATGAAAGTTATACTTTACACCCCAAGTAAGAAAGAAAGATATAAACAATAATTTTTAATTTAATGAGCCCAAATTTTAACAAATCTAATTTAGGTATTCCTTACTCTCTAAGTTTCTTTAATAAAAAATAACTCTTTTTATTAATATACTTTAACTTAATACTTGTAATTTCTCGAAGATTTTTTTTCTATATGTGTGTAGTGTAGCTATAATATATTATTTAATTTTTATTTTTAATGACAAAAAGTATAAAATTTTATGTACCTCCCTTTGATGACATTTTTATGTGTTAAAGTGAAACAAAATATTAAGTGTATTTGTCACTATATGTTCATCAAATATTTTCTCCCTAATCAACTGTGTATTATGAATTAAATAAAATATACACCTTTTTATATAGTTTGGTCTTTTTTACTAACGAAATGTTAGTGATTTTATTGCTTTGTGGTTTTAAGGAAAAATAATTCTGGGAGTGCAATAAATTATTAATTGATTTATATCTATTATTTTTTTAAATATCCAGCAAATTAGTTTGGATTTTATGGATTCATAAGGATTTGATATTTTATATTAACTAATATTTTTAATTAATGAATGAAACTACTATTATTATATTTGTTATTCAACTATTTTTACTATTGTAATTTATTTAATTTCATAACACGAGCATAAAATATTTTATTATTAGTCTGTGATAGTATTTTTACTGTGGGGTTCTCTAGTAATTTGAAAGAATTTCCTTTTTCCTTACTACCACTTATTTATGAACTGAATCTAGTCAAAACAGTAATTTATGATTTAATAACTCGATATTACTGTTGTTTTTAAAATTGGCTGATATAACGCTGATTTTTGAAAATTATGTTAATCCAGCTAAATGCCTGTGCCAAATGGGCATTTCTTTATATCTTTATCAAGATCTAATGTTAAAGCTTTGAATATTTCAAGCATAAAGCTTTTACGTAAGCTGGATTGATGATGGTAATTTTGATTTTTAACTTTAGTGTTATTTGAACTTATACTTAAGTTCTTGGCTAAAACATATAAAATATGACATCCACAAAAAGTTACACTCACATGTAAACTTAAATGTGATGTCAAAGAGTAACATTTCTTGAATGGAAGAGGAACTTACTTTGGACTTGACAAAAATTCCATTAACTCTTGAGAGGGAGAATTGTGTGGCCACCTGTCGATACAGCTTGTAGTGTACTGGCTATAAAATATTGTTAGTATTTTAAGTACAGAAGAATTTCTGTTCAGGTAAACTACTGCTAGTACTTCATTTTGCCTCTATTTCCAAATTTGAGTTTGATAAAGTTATAGCAAAAGCTGGAAAAATTTACTTGAGCAATGTTATGAGGTGTAATTTCACAAGCTTTTTAAATATTTTATCTGAACTTGAACTATTAAATATCAAGTTCTTCACAGTTTGAAGAAAACTCAACTGGATAAAACAATATTATTATTATCATAATGGAGATGTTCAAGTTTTATATTCTGGCCAGATAAAGATTGGTCCAGGAAGGGGGATACTTAACATTTTTATCTCAATAATAATTAATTGATAAGTTTTTCTCACTGGATATAGTTGATATGGTATCGTGGCCAACTGTTTCATATTATTTTAAGTGTTAATTTTCAGCTTTCTTGATAATGATTATTTTAAGGAACAGAAAGAAGAAAAAGTTGGACACTAAACTTGTGCCTTTCATTATGTATTTGTTTTTGGCACATTAATGGTAAGTTGCCTTAAGGTTGATCCATTGAAATTTCAATAGATTTTTTTAATGAGCAAAGCTTCAAATATTTTATTAACATTTAAAGGACTTTACTCACAAAAAGCAATGTCTATGACGACAAAACTTCAATTGATGTTTTATTAAGAATTTTTTAGTTTCTCATTGATTATAACAACTAAGACTCATAGTTATAAACATTTATTTTTTATCTTTCCGATTTTTATTTTTCCGAGCAAACATGTCTGAAACTTAAGTGTAGCTTACTGACTTAAAATCTTTATCACTTGGTGCGTAATTAAAACATTAAAGTTTATACACAACAAGAATGAAATTACTATTTTCTGTCATCATCATCGTTATGGCAAAAGTACAATTGTTCCTCTTTTGGCCATATTTACTTTGAAAGTGTGATGCTTATAATAACTATAACTTTTAACAAATTGTTAATCTCACATTTTTTTATGGGAAAAAAAAAAGTATCGTAGTTATGTTCAACTTATAATATGGAATTTCAATTATCTTTTACCACATCAAAAAATACAATTGATTTCAATTATTTAGAAGAAAATGTTGGTCGTACATTGTTTTATTTTTGGTTCAAGTTGCCAATTTTGGTATGAAACTCCTAATTGCTGGTTGGATATAAGTTTAACGTCGTATCATATACTGCTAGTTCTGACACCATGTTCTTATTATGTAAATTTCCTAGTTTTTTATGTAATATCTATTGTTATCAGACGTGAAAACAGAATGTTTTATAGCTAAAATTCAATAAAAAGTTAACTTATAACAAAGGAAAATATTTTGATAACTTTAATTTATTTATAATTTATTTGATCAGATATATAGATATGCTGTAATTCTCTGGTGTCATTTTCTTGTGCATTTTTTTATATAGTTAAATTTGGCAATTAATTAGAAAAAGATTAATTTGAGTATAATAATGCCCGTTTTAAGGCCTTTCGGCCCTTCAGGGTATTCGCCCTGCTGGAACCACCTCAGGTGGGTCACATCTATGCTCAAAGTAAAGCTAAAGTTGGCGAAATCCTTTTACAACAAATTCTATTCATAAAAAACCAAGAGCATAGCCCAGGCTGTGAACCCCGGATCTCCGGTGCCGAAGTCCAGTACTGATAAATTTGAGTACAATGATTTAAAAAGTAACTTGAAGAATATTATGACGTACTTATCTGAAGTTATTGTTTTTATAATTAATTATTTTACATGAATATTGTGTTTTACGGTATTTTCTTCAGCCTATAGTTTGAATTAATATGAATCTTGCTTGAATTACAGATGATCATTGATGAACTTAATACTACTTATAACTTATTACTTTTTTGATGAAGTTATAAGTTTTTTATATGTTGCCCTTGAATCTAGGAAATAAATTTCTTTTTCCACATTTATATGGATCACAATTTTATTTAAAAGTTACTACTGTATGTAAGTACTGTTTGCTCTGATCTAATAAATGATTTAATTTACCGATATTTACTTTGGTAGGAATAATATTTGGTATGTTTGAAAGTATCGACTTATTCCCCTTGGATCCATATTCTACGATTTATACATTTATGCCTGGATTTAGATTAATACAGTTCATAATGTGTGTACATTTTCATAACTTAAAAGGTTCTTAGGTTTTAAAAATTCATTCTCAACAAAGATATATATGAGTATTAATCGAAGTCCATGGGTATAGGTTTCAGTTTTTTTTAACGATAAGCATAAATTTTCTTTATTCATACTTCATGCATTCACTTGTACTGGCTTAGGTAACAAAACACTACATTTTTCCATAGTCCTGAGTGACATAATTCTATAAGTTTTATAATATTACCATTTCTTTGCTTACAAGAATATTTACTATTTTTTTATTAGTATTCTTTTATATAGAAAACAGCGTTATTATTAAAAGCCTCAAGAGTGGCTTAAAACATTAATTATACATTAAATGAAATGCCTGCATTTTGTTGTAATAGAAATTTCACAAATGATTTTGATTAAGAAAAATAATTGGAATCGATTCTTTTGGTTTATAAATGAGAAAATTGGTTGTCTTAAGTTTTTTCAATAATATTGGCTTAAAAAATAAGATGTCTCATATAAGGCGCGGTCGAATATCCACGGCCTTCTAGAACGTTGGATCACCAACAAACTTTTTTTATAACTTTTTTTTCAAAATTTTCAGTAATTAGCCGGATTTGTGATAAATGAAGCCTATTTCCGTAATCTGCACGCTCTTTTGGTTAATCTCAAAGAGTATTTACATTCACTCAACGATTTGTTTTTAATCTAACTTGGTACATACATAACTACTGTTAGACGTCAATATTTTGTGTTATATTTTGACATGTCATATTTGTTAACATTGACGTCTAACAGTAGTTATGTATGTATCAATTTAGATTAAAAATAAATCGTTGAGTGAATGTAAATACTCTTTGAGATTAACCAAAAGAGCGTGCAGATTACGGAAATAGGCTTCATTTATCACAAATCCGGCTAATTACTGAAAATTTTGAATAAAAAAAGTTTGTTGGTGATCCAACGTACTAGAAGGCCGTGGATATTTGACCGCGCCTTATAGAGATTACATTAAATGCAGGTTGGTATGTTAAAATTTGTTTGATAGTCAATTTTATTCATCTGTTAATATTTATAAGGCAATAGAAAAAGCTTTGAAAATTATTTCATCTCCAGTTTTTAGGCTTTATTGTTTTTCAAATTTTAAAATATGATTTATTATTATGATCACATTTAAGGGAAAACTGATTGGACTTTCATATGCCTCTTTAGAAGTTTAGTTGTTGTAAAATATTTATAATTAGCTTTTCATGTATAAACCGCATATTATATAAGATTATATATAACACAGTATATAAACAAGATTAATATGATTTTTCAATCAGTCATACTAAATAGAAATAATTGAAGTCATGATTGCAGCGATCTTAGTAATTGCATTAGTACAATATGGGCTCAAGTTTATGACATTTCCTCTTACTTAGTCGAGAGAAGGCTTAAATTTTGCTTATTGATTTAAAATTAAGCTGGGCATTTATTTTATTGGCTAAATACTTTCTACTAAGATACTTAGCTCGGTATTTGTATTAATATAACCACCAATTCCTCTAGAGTAGGTGACGCAGGCTAGTCGATATTTATTATGGCGAAATTTGTACCTGAAGGCCTACTCCTTAGTATTTATTATTGCAAAATTTGTATCTGAAGGCCTACTCTTCAGTATTTATTATGGCAAAATTTGTACCTGAAGGCCTACTCCTCAGTATTTATTATAGCAAAATTTGTACCTGAAGGCCTACTCCTCAGTATTTATTATAGCAAAATTTGTACCTGAAGGCCTACTCCTCAGTTTATTATAGCAAAATTAAAGCTTTGTACCTGAAGGTCTACTCCTCAGTATTTATTATAGCAAAATTGTACCTGAAGGCCTACTCCTCAGTATTTATTATAGCTAAATTTGTACCTGAAGGCCTACTCCTCAGTATTTATTATAGCAAAATTTGTACCTGAAGGTCTACTCCTCATATTATATATAACTAAATCTTAATTTTAAGGCTTGGTTTCTTAAAACTAATCAAGACAAAGACTGTATCTGATGGAGTTAAACTCCGTATTTATTTGGTCAAAAGTATATTTACAGTGTATCGTCAAGTATAAAAATCCCCAAGGTCATATGCATTTTGGGGATCGACCAATCAGAGAAGCTGCCAACCCCTCTCTTGAAAGAGAAAAAAAAATCCCTACTCCCATAACCCCTGTAGGGAAATAACCTCCTTCCCGGCATTCGTTCACTTCGTTTGTGGTTCTTCTTGTGTTTATTATTTCCCTTCACAATTCATTTTTTTCCACATTTGCATAATTCCTAAATAATAAAACTACACCAAGAATTGTAGAAACATCGCCAAGAAAACACGGGTAACATAACCTGATTTGTTTACAAAGTTTTTTCCCCGCTGCCTTTTTGTAGGGATTTTTTTTTTTAGAATCGGTGGTGCCTAAACTGAGCTGTCAATATTTTTAAGGTCGTCGATACACTGTAAAGCCTAATTCTCAGGATTATTGATGGCTTAATTAGCGCCTTAAGGTTTCATTCTTAATAAGGCAAAGATTGTATCTTTTGGAGTAATTCTTAGTACTGATAATGGCAACAACTATATCTTAAAGCATAATCGTCAATATTAATAATAGCAAAAAATACATCTTAAGACTGAATCCTCAAAATTGATGTCAAAAACTACATTTAAAAGCCTTATCCTCAATATAAAGAATGCCACAAACTACATTTAACGCCTAATGTTCAATATTTATTGTGACAAAAAACTACTTAAACTTCTATATTGAAAATACAAAAACTAAATTTAATCCTCATAACCTACATCATCCTCATCCTCCTATTTTGCTACTGATTGTAGCAAAATGTATATTTTACAGGCAAATCATCTATATTGGATACAGCAAAAAGGATTTTTATTGTTAAAAAATGAAGGTGAGATACTTCTACAAATAGACTTTGTCTATTTGAAAACATTTATGCTCAAGTAATGATAACTTTTAGTTTTAACTACTTATTAGATAAGCTCATAGTTGAGGGTACAAATTTTAGCAAATAATGTTGTTCTTTTAGCGAAGTATAAGTTTTCTTTTAAAGAAGTATACACTAATTCAAACCAAATACTTCAAATGATTAGTTGTAATTCCCCCCTCTACCAAAGGGGGAGGGGTAAGAGGTCTATAGAAAGGAAAGGAAACGGTATTTATACTGCAATGCCTTTCAAGCCTATATGTGCATCCAAAGACCGAGTTAAAATATAGAAGAAGGTATCCGAATGAAAAATTTTCTTCTGTGTTGTCTGATAAGTGTTGAAACTGTAAAGAATTTGATTTGGTGACAGTCTAAAATTTCTAATCAACAAAATTATACATCTGAAAATCATACTTTACCCTCTAGTTCCATAATCTACTATTGTGTCTAACGCCTATTATTTTATTAACTAATATGACCCCCCCCCACCTTGTCAGATCTGTCCCGCTCAATCTAGGTGAAATCTGGCAACCCTAATAGAGAATGATGTATTGTAATAACTTGGTCAAGTTAAAGTATTAACTTATACTCTGACTATTATAACTTGTCTCCTCTATACATCTATAATAGTTGAATTCTACCGATATTTATAAATAAATTAATTCCAGGAACAACTTGAGGTGGGATGCTGTTACTAATCTTTAAGTATTAAATAAAGTTAGAGACAATTAATCATTCCAAATAGTTAACAAATAACACCAAAATCTATCCACAAAACCTTTATTAAAACCAGAGCCGGCTTTCAACCTCATGATCATCATCAGTGCCGTAGAGTTGAAGAAGGAGAATCCTAGTCTGACTTGGTTGATCCTAGCGGACTCAAAGTTCGCTATATGACTCTGCCTAAAAAGTCAGACTAGGATTCTCCTTCTTCAACTCTCCGGCACTGATGATGATCGTGAGGTCGAAAGCCGGCTCTGGTTTTAATAAAGGTTTTTGGAGAGATTTTGGTGTTGTTATTTGTTAGCTGTGTTTACTCCATTGCTCAGTTTTTTGTTAATATTCCAAATAGCATTCATATAAACTGAGAGCATAGAGTTTTAATATTTTTTTACTTAATGTATGTAAAATGTGATAAATAAATAAAAATTGCCAATAAAAGTTTTATTTTATTTTTACCTATGAACCTCCATTAGAGCTTTTGAGAAATCTTGGCTGTTTTGTTATCTCATTGCTATAACGAGGAGTTATATCTGGTTCAAAATTCTCAGGCTTAATTCAAGGAGGAGTTATATCTGGTTCAAAATTCTCAGGCTTAATTCAAGAAGAAATTACATAAATGTAAGACGTTTTATCCTGCTAAGATGGGTTTGATGTGATTCATTAATTCTTAGATGAAATCTTGCATTTAATTGTCTTAAGATTTTTATTTTAAGGAAAGATTAAAAAAAGACTGGGATTCCCCGACAAATTTTAAACACCGATGAAATATGACATCTCAAGAGCTGTTCTAGCCGAAGATGTAGCTACAGTATTTTTGGTCTTAAAACTTTTTAACAAAAATTTTAATTGACTGGTATTCTGGATTTTTTGGCAAAAATTATATCCTGTGACTTATTCTGTAATATTGCTAATAGCACAACAATATCTAAAGGCTATCTTGTATATGTATTGTGTTACCAAAAAAGCACATACATACAACAGACAACTTTTTATTATTTTTGAGATCTAGGTGCTGAAATATGGATTTCTGAAAAAAGTAGGAGCCACATTTTTCTATCATGTTGCTTCTCTTTTTTAATATAGGAGATAGGTAAGAAAACACTCGCTAAAGTCTAGCTAATCTTAAATGACAAATAATAACTCAATTTATTTTATATGCCCTTGGCAGCAAAATGAAGTATTACTGAACTAATTTTAGGCAGAAAAAAAGCATTTAGCTGGTCTGTTGCTTATATGTCAGGAAGGATCTGATTAATTTCCCTGCCTAGGGATTAAAAGTTATGACTAAATACATGCTTATTTCTTACAACTCCCTGGGAAGGGAAAGGATCTGATTATTTTCCCTGCCTAGGGATTAAAAGTTATGACTAAATACATGCTTATTTCTCACAACTCCCTGGGAAGGGAAAGGATCTGATTATTTTCCCTCCCTAGGGATTAAAAGTTATGACTAAATACATGCTTATTTCCCACAACTCCCTGGGAAGGGAAAGGATCTGATTATTTTCCCTGCCTTGAGGTTAAAAGTTATGACTAAATACATGCTTATTTCTCACAACTCCCTGGGAAGGGAAAGGATCTGATTATCTTCCCTGCCTAGGGATTAAAAGTTATGACTAAATACATGCTTATTTCCCACAACTCCCTGGGAAGGGAAAGGATCTGATTATCTTCCTGCCTAGGGATTAAAAGTTATGACTAAATACATGCTTATTTCCCACAATCCCTGGAAGGGAAAGGATCTGATTATCTTCCTGCCTAGGGATTAAAAGTTATGACTAAATACATGCTTATTTCACAACTCCCTGGGAAGGGAAAGGATCTGATTATCTTCCCTGCCTAGGGATTAAAAGTTATGACTAAATACATGCTTATTTCCCACAACTCCCTGGGAAGGGAAAGGATCTGATTATCTTCCCTGCCTAGGGATTAAAAGTTATGACTAAATACATGCTTATTTCCCACAACTCCCTGGGAAGGGAAAGGATCTGATTATCTTCCCTGCCTAGGGATTAAAAGTTATGACTAAATACATGCTTATTTCCCACAACTCCCTGGGAAGGGAAAGGATCTGATTATCTTCCCTGCCTAGGGATTAAAAGTTATGACTAAATACATGCTTATTTCCCACAACTCCCTGAGCAGGAAAGGAAGCATAACTGCCTGTTTCGGATAATCATAATATCTGAGTTCTAAACTATATCCATGATTAGGTATGTTATTTGATGGAGTTATGATCTCATTTTTTGTTAATTAATATAAAATCAATAACATCTTTGGTTTTTAATATATAGAAAGTTTAAATTAACTTGTAAAGCTATAAAAAGTTTAACATAAATGGTCATAAATTAAAACAATTTATAATTGCAAAGCTTGAATTAAAAAACTTAAATTACACCTGTTTTGTTGAAGGTCTAGTCTCTTCATACTGCTAATTTATGTGTGAATAATATAATAGAAGATATTGATATGATTGTTTTTTTAAAACACCTCACTGCATGCCCTAACCAGAGCTTCAAGCAGCAAAGTGTGATAATACGTATTTAAATATGATGAATAATAAATAAAATTATTAGATTGGTCACCTCAGTATTGAGCTTTATTTTACTCGAAGTAAGCAGACAAAATATAGTGAATTACCTGTCGAGTTAAACCCAAGGAAGGTAATTTCTACTACTAGTCAGCTGAGTTCTTCTTTCCTGCCGTACACAATTACAATTTGTTACTTGAAGTCTTTCCAGAAATCATGTTGTTTAGGTAAAATAACCTGATCTGAAGAACGTAAACTTCATACAAGGTGACAACATAAAAAAAGGAAGAAAGAAGGGAATTGTACTACAAGTCTTTCTCGACAAAAAAGACCCTAAAAATATATAAAGTCCAATTCTCTACTGATCTCTCATGAGTTTGATTTTCCAATAACTTAAAAATATTGGTTCCATTATATATTGAGAAGGGAAAGTTAAAAATATTTTATTTTTAAAGCCGCCTTTGCAGGCATATTTTTATTGGACTAGAACCCTTGGATTATAAAAGCTTAAAATATTTGACAAATTAAAGGCCTTCCTGTCTTCTTTTTAGAGATTCTAATGAGAACGATACAATTTTGGTAACATTTCATGAACAACTTCACAACAAATTATTTAAATTTTATTATTTGTAGTAATTTTCTTTGTGAAGTCAATCCATCGAAACATTGAAGCTACAACTTGTTATTGTTGAAAAAATGCCCTTAAAGACTTTTGGGATGATTTTTAGCTCCTTTGTCACAGTTACCATGAAAAATATTAGTAATTGATGTAGGTAGAGGTGTCAACTTGACTCCCTGGGCAGTCAAATTGTTTCCTGAGGCTTTGGCCTCAGGAAACACATTAATTACATTCACTTAACTCACAAAGCCGAGAGAGTTATTTACTGCTCAGGTGCAACAACTTGTTTATACCATGGTAATGTTGAAATTTTTAACTCTAGGAGAGAATCAGAGTAATAAAATAAGTCTTTACACAGGATCAAAAATTGTTAGGAAGCTAGGTTTTGTTTCTTTAACAGTCTTTAATTTACACATTTAATTTTCAATTTACAGATTCTTTAAACAGTTTTTCTAATAACAGTCAACAATAAGATAAAAGAATCAAAACCTAGCTTCCTAACACCTCACTGGCACTGATGATGACCTTAAGTTGGTTGAAAGCCGGTTAGGTTTTATTTTAAATAAATTGTTTTGATTATTATGAACTCTAGTGCTCATTTTTTGAATTTTAGGAGAGAGAAAACTGCAAGTTTTGAAATCGCAGTACGCTTTATTAAAGTTACCTTTTGATTTATTAATACGTAAGTTCTAACATAGTTTGTCTCTTCAATGTTTAAACCCTTCTCGATCGATGTTATCTATAGTTAAAAATACACTTTTCTTGTTGAGGGAAAAAACACTTTCTCTCCCTTCAGGAGGTAAAAGTATTTATGTAACAGACTACAGCATAGGACGGGAGGATTAAAAAATAATCAAACATAAGAAATAAATAAAACAAATATTTTAACACAAAAAACTAATTATTAAAAAACGTTATAAGCATTATTTCATTTTTTACAAAAAGAAAAAAAATTAAACGGTAACGTAAAAACAATATTTAAGTAATATACTAACAAGAAACTTACAAAGCCTGTTACTACATATAGATCACATAGAGATGGCAATGAACATGTTTAAGAATAAGGTTAGTTTATACAAAATAATTTCATCTACTAGTTCATATACAACTATACTAGCTTCGGATTAAACAATGGTTTAAGATAATCTCTGCCATCTCTATGTAGTTATATCTTACTAGCTCTGTCTACATGGATATGAATTCAATATTGTGATAGTTTTAATTATAAAAGAGATTCCAAAGTTTACAGAACTTAATCTGATTCACAATATTAAACTCAACTTTAAAATATATAGCACAAAACAATACATTTTCTTTTTTATTGAAAACGTTTTTATCAGTCGTTATGGAAAGAATAATTTATAAAGAATAATAGCAAAGAAGGAGCGATGGATTTAATTAATAATGAATTGGCTTATCGTTTTATTCAACAGGTTAAGGGAACATAAAAGAAACATTCAGTGGCATAAAAAGTAAAGATATGGGGTGAAGAGACCAATATGGCAGGAACACTTGCTGAAGGACCTTGCACGACCAAATTTTACGTTGATCCTATATGCAGTTTTCAACATTCTTTATAGATTATATATATACATTTTTATTTCCGTAATTTTTCATAATTTACAACTTATGACAATTAGAGCGTTGTATTTAGTTTAAAAATTAGTATTTTTTTGTTCCACCAAACCAGATTGGTGGATAAAACCATAAGCAGTATTTTTATAATTTTATCATGAAATTATAAAAATTACCAACTTTATAAATTAAATCCAATGCCCAATTATTGTACCTAATAAAAATATTTGATATTACATGGAACAAAATTAAACTTAGATCTAATAAAAATTAATATAATTTTATTATTAATGTGAACAAATATTTTTATATATTAATTAATAATTAACAAAATTATATAAACTTAAGTAATAATTAATTAAAAACTCTGTTAGTCTAAATTAATAGTAACATTATTTATACACCGTTTTATATATCTTTGGAAGTATGTTTTTCTTTTTTATAATAAATAATATATTTTTTTAATTAACAATGGATTAAAAGTAAATAAACATGATTAACCTATTTTGTGGTGTGGTAAAAGCAAAACTTAATGAGTAGAGCAAAAAATACATTTTAAGACAAAAATGTATTAAATTTAACCAAGAAGAGTTAAAAGCCGTTTTCAGGGGGCACGTAAGATTTCCTAGATCGTTTACATACGGATATTTTCTTTTCAATGGAATTAAAAACCCAGCCAGTATTAAAGGTCAATTTAAAGTAAAAAAACTGAAATGATCGCAAACGCCATCAAAAAAGGTCAATTGACTAATTTAGATAAAAATGCTGAATCAACATGAACAATAAAAACTCGTTAGTGCATTGAAACACAGATTTAAAAAATCAGAGATATTATTACTAAAAGGAGCCTGATTGGTTGAATTTTGAAACATTGTAAAAGTAACCAGAGCACCTTCAAGTATTAAATATAAGCAGTACACAATTATGTTTAAAATACAAAGACAACCAATGTGGAACAATTCATTTATTGCAAAGAGACTAAAACTATTAGAGGGAGGATACAACAGTTCTTATCATTCCTTGGGTAGCTAGGTGGCCTAACGGTACATTGGTGGCGTCATCTTTTTATTTTTCCTAATAATTACAATTTCATGTAAATATTACATTATTTTTCGACTATTTTGTTTTAAATCAAGTAAAATGAATTTAAAATAAGTTTTAATTATTATCTATTGCATGTATTCTTTAATTGTTAGTTTTGAATAAAGTGGTTTAGTGTGGCATCACTGAAAAATGTCCGTCGTTAGTAGAATGCATGCTACAATAGAAGTTGTAGAGAGTAGGGGAGTATCTATTCTTTCTCTAGGGAGACTATAGTAGGGGTAAGTACAGTTAGGGCACCTATGGAAACTGTCTCATTTCCAGACCCTTTATCACTGTGTTAATCGGGTCCTGTACTCACTCTAATAGTTTTAGTCTCTTTGATTTATTGTAACCTTAATACACTTAAATGAGGTTATATAGGGTCCCAAAATGATATTTCAAACCTTTCAATGAATTGCTTCAATTGAGAAAGGGTATGCCCCATCTAATAATATATCTCTATGAGAATAATACTAAGATAGAAGGAGTATTACTGAATAGATATGTTGGTCTAGAGAAGCCAGTTAATACCTCAAATGACAAACTAAAAACCATTTTTTTGGTATTTGTATTTGATTAATTTAAGCTAATAATATTCCGTAAAACACTTTTTTAATAAAGTTATAAGATAAGTATAACAAGTATATTACTTTCAAATAAAATATTTGAAAAAAATCTAAACAAAGATTTAAAGAGCAAGTCGATGAAATAAAGTTTATAATTACCTATAAATAAAGTAATATATAAACCATGTAGGAAAAAAAATACAATTTCTGTCAAACCTGGAATGTAGTTCACATTTTGTCCACCAGGGAGTTGTCTCAAATCTTCCTATGGACGCAACCATCTTGTTTTACCCTGGTAAATGTAAACAAACTATTTACGGTACTCAACATTTTTGTTTTTATTGCATTTCTTTGTACATTTTAGTATAAAATGTTAATAATTTGTGTATAGAATATGATTTGTCACATCCAATAGAGGTTTAAGTGCGAATCTTAAATATTAGGTTGGTTTAAATTACTTAAAACGAGCGGCTAATTAAACTTTTTTTTTGTGTGCACTACCTTACTTAGTAAATTTTTGTGAGTGATTCTTGAATTTTCCCTTCAAATATCAATTGTAATTAGTAATTAACAACTTTAACCTATATTTTTTAATATAATTAAAGCAATCGTAATTTTAAGTTGTATTTAAGGCAATACACTGTTGTCTGTATGTTCTTCAAAATCTTAACAAAATCATGTGGTTTACCTCTACTATAAGTTTTTTCCTATAACTAAATTATTGTAACAACTATTTCACTGAGTTTAATACAACATCATTAAATTAGAACATACATATTAAAGTATCAAAATACTATAAAAAGTTAAACTTACGTAATGTTATCAGTGTTGCCAAAAAATTCAATAAAAAACCCTATATTTTTTATTTTTGAGCCAGCTATCAGCTGATCACGCACTTTTGAATTTTTTAACCCAGGTTAGTACAGGAGTTGGTTTATATATTACTTTACCTATAAATCACTTCCTTTTTGAAATTAAGTACTCAAAAAAAAACTGTACAATTTAGAATTGTTCGGTTCGTTGCAATTGGTCTCTAGCCAAACATCACAGTTGATTACAGAGAGTGTGCTCCTTCTGCATCAGTATCATTTTAACAAACAACCAAACATGACCATCTTCATGTGAACATTTTCAATAGAAATTATAAAAACAGAAGTTAAGAAAATATGTGAACAGCTAGAATAATGCCCCAAAGTTGGCTACTTGAGCAACATAAATATGCTGCTTTTAAGAAAACAATTTCATCCTTTTTAGCTAAATTTTGATGAAAATATATTTTCTTCATTTTTTTTAAATAAATAAATAGAATAAAGATTTACAATAATTGAGTTTTAAACTATGTAATCTAATATCAGTTTAAATAAATATACATTATTTAAATAATTTTATTTTACAATATGAGGATAAGTCCATAGTTACTAATAAGGACACTAGGTAAATTATTTAGTCATTAATGATTTCTTCATGGCGGTAAGAAGTTTTAGTTAGACTTAAACATATACTTAAGTCTTACTTTAACTTCATTATTGTTTTAAATTACAGCTTTTAGAGATGTATCCTATAGTATAACTTAAGTTTAAGTGAGACTTATACCCATGTCAAAAACATACATAAGTATCACCTTAACTTAAGTATCGTTTCAAAACCACTTAAAAATTTGCCTTGAGACTCAAAATATTCCGTAGAATACAATTCATAAAATAATTTGGATTCTTAAGGCGGCGTTCAAAAATATTGTTTAAGATTGAGTATAACATAATCCTATGTAACTTAAATATGAATAAGTCGCACTCAATCTCAACTTAAACAAATTTAAGAAAATAATAAACAGTTCCACGGTGATATCATTACTAGAGAGGCACCCTATTGGTTGAATTTGAAAACATTAAAAAAGTGACCTGAAGATCTTCAATAATAAAGATGTTTCAAACATCTCAATGTATTTAGATAGGGTATGGCTTCTCTATTAATATATCTCTGTGGACAGTACAAACAGAAATTGATCCATTAACAGCCAGTAAACTACTGATAAATCTGAACTCTATTCACAAATGAATCAGCATAGACCAATAAATGTCCTTCCCTCACTAACCGTAAGCTGTCAATTAATCTAAACTTAAAATAATGTTATAAATAGAGGGAGCACAACTGATAACAGCAAAGCCAGTTTTCTGGTGCTCTTACCTAATGCTGCCACCCCAAAGAGACTAAAACTATTAGAGGGAGGATACAACATCTCTTATCATTCCTTGTGTAGCTAGGCACCGTAACGGTACACTGGTGACGTCATTTTTTTTATTTTTCCTAATAATTACAATTTCACGTAAATATTACATTATTTTTCAACTATTTTGTTTTAAATCAAGTAAAATTAATTTAAAATAAGTTTTAATTATAATCTTTTGCATGTATTCTTTGTTAGATTTGAATAAAGTGGTTTAATGTGGCATCACTGAACAATGTCCACCGTTAGTAGAGTGCATACTACAATAGGAGTTGTAGGGGGGTGGGGGAGTATCTAGTCTTTCTCTAGGAAGACTATAGTAGGGGTGAGTACAGTTAGGGCACCTATAAAAACTGTCTCATTTCCAGACCCCTTATCACTGTGTTAATCGGGTTCTGTACTCCCTCTAATAGTTTTAGTCTCTTTGTGCCACCCTAATAACATACAATTTTGTTTTAACAAAGTTGGCAAAACTTATTTATTAATGCTATCATTAATTACCAATGTAAACATTGGTTCTTTATATTTTTTTAAGCATTACAAATTGTATTTCAACACTTTTAATAAAAAAGTAATTCTTGCTGACTAAATATAGATTCTTGTACTTCGTTAACCTTTTTGCTATATAAGGCTGATTTCATTAAATACTCAGCTGTTTTTTATGTTTTTATACTTGTTTTATGAACTTTATTTATTTATGGATACTTAATACACATTTTAAAAATAATGTTTTTTTTCTTAGGGTGGTACTCCTATTCAAAACCACCAGAAAACCAACTTTCACCTAATCATTGGAATTCCATTATGTTTAAAGTCCTAAGCTCCTTCTATACTGATATTATTCTAAGAAATAGAAACAATAAATTTTCACCAAAATCATTTTTCAAATTATTAAACTAATTCATCAAATTATTTAAAAAATTTCAAACCAAAAAATCATCATAAAATGAATAAAAAATCAAAACGTTGGGCCAATCAAAAATATAATATATAGCGCTAAATTATTTACAATGTTATACTATTTTAAAAAATCATCTAAAAATTTAATTAATTTCATATAAATGTTAATTTTAAAATACCTAAAATACATTTTAATACAATTTCTAAATATATAATATTATTACTTTTTTTAGTTATTTCTATTTAAATAGTTTTATGAGTTTCATTGAGTTTTTATTTAATTTCAAATACATTTAGTAAATTATTTGTAGAAAACAGAGTTTCGAACATATTAATTATTGATGAATTAATTATTAAAAAAGGATAACCTGATTCCAAGAGAATTTGAAAAATTGAGTTGTTTGTAAAGGACAAACAAAAAATTCATAAGCTAATATATAATATATATATATATATATATAATATATATATATATATATATATATATATATATATATATATATCATGGTTGTTGCCCTCAGTAAGTTGACTCCTAATGGCAACTATTACTCAAATAGGGAACAACTTTTGGGAACTTTAAAAGTTAAATCAAAGCTTGCTGTGGAAACTAATTTAAGTTTTTAGAAATTTGATACCAATATCATAAAATTTCAATAATTTTACCAAGCTATTGTTGGACATATATATATATCAAACATATTTTTTCCAAAATCTCTGGTATATGTCAAACAATAGCTTAGCAAAACATGGCAATATTGGTATCAATTTTCTACGGCTTTGACGAAGTTCTTAAGCACTTAACAGACAAGTTCTTAATTGACTTAGCAGTCAATTTTTAAGTTATGATCCAATTTAACTTTTCAAAGTAACCGAATGTGGTAACAAATTGATCAAATTTAGGAAGTAGTCAGCATAAAATAATGATAAATTTCAACCGGCATGGGTCAGCTAACAACAGGTAGAGACCATTTTTGAAAGTCTAGGACAATGTTGTCCCCTTGTCAGTTGAACAAAAAAATAAAAATTAATATAATTAAATAGAAATAAAATATTGTATTGTGATGTAGAAATATGAAATTATTTTTTTATAAGTGAGGTATTCCTTTGTACAACAATTATTTCATATTCTATTATTTCTCTTTGAGAGGTTTTATCATATTTGTCGCAAGTCTGACCTAACTTAAGGAGCTACTGTGCCCCTGACAATTTTGGACTCCCACGACATATTGGTTCCATATCTCCTGTAATAAGAAAAGGACAATTTGAAGCCTGCTAGAGCATGGCGTGCATCACTATGGTAAATAGGATATGCCGAAAGTAAAGAAGCAATTAATAAATAAGCTACTCTCTGATAATACATTATTTAGTTAATCTAATTAGAATAATTAATTTATTAGATACACAGGATGGATTACGCAAATTGGTCAGCGGTCTATTATGACTGTATATGAGACGTTATGCAAGTTATTCAGCTGTCTATTATGACTGTATATGAGTTTATAAGATACGTTATGCAAGTTACTCAGCTGTCTATTATGACTGTATATGAGTTTATAAGATACGTTATGAAAGTTACTGTATTATGACTGTATTATAAGATACGTTATGCAAGTTAGTCATGTTCAGCTGACTATAATGTCTGTATATGAGTTTATAAGATATGTTATGCAAGTTACTCAGCTGTCTATTATGACTGTATACAGCGTTTAAGGTGATTGTATAAAAAAATTAAAAGGAGGAAATTTAAGACATAATTTGCAACAAATTTAGGTTCCTCTTTGTTATTTCAATTTTTTAAATTTAATATTCTGTGAAATGTGGCTTAAATTCTTAGTCATAGTTAGAAAAAAAAATTTAAAAAAATACAAACACAAAACGTAAAAAAAGTAAAAAATAAAAAAAAAACAAAGATACAGGTTGTCGGGTTGCTGAGAAAACTTGCACGAGTATTACTCATTCAATCAATACTCACAACTTTAACTCCTTATTATAAACCTAGATTTTTCTTCTTTTTTTTTTGCTTAGCAGTTCCACATAACTGACTTTCTAGTTTTGAAATGGTTAAAAATGATCCTACTTCTATGATGTGTATCCTATTTCTTCATCACTGAAAAGTCTACTATGTAACATGATAAAATAAATAATGTAAAAAAACTCAAACATCCAGGTTTATTCATTTATTAACTTATTTATTTAATTTTAAGCATGTATTTCGAATTTACTCAAAAACTGGCAAATTTAGAGGTAAACTTAAGTACAAGTTTTCTCAGAAAACCAACAACCAATGGCTTTGTTTTTTACTTTCAGTAACAAATAAAAAAAATTATTATTTTTAATTTGTTTACTTATGACTAAGAAATTAGGGCATATTTCATGGAAAATTAAATTTATTAATAGCATTAATTTTTAGGAAATTTTATAAGCTTTAGTTAGTATGAAAGATTTAATAAAGTAAAGTACTAACACCTGAAAAATTAACAAAATCCCTAATAGCAGCAAAATGGATAGAAATCGGAATAACAAAAGGGTACCTAAATTTGTTGCGAAATGCATCTAAAATTGCCTTCTCTACTTTTTTTACATATATCACCTCACATCTTGTATAAGGTGGTAAGATACATTAAGCAGATTAGTCATTTTTAGCTCCCTAAAATGCCTGTATATAAGGCTCCAAGGTAACAGATAAAAATTAAGTAACAAATTGAAATTAAATAAATTACATACTTGTATCATATCTGTTATGTATTCAACCCTGGAAACCCTTCTTTAAAAGTCAAGCATTAAAATATTAACAAGAAAACATGAAAAGTCATGAGGAGATTAAGTCGCAGGAGTTTCGATTTCGAGCTTAGTTAGTAAATGACCCCAAACTATTTACCTCCAGTCCCGAGAAAGTAAAATAATCATATAATAAACACTTGTACGCAATAGAAGGACTAGACTAAGTTTTAATCTTAAAATAGTAAAACTCAATAAAAAAATACAAGAAAAAATAATTCTTAGTATAAAATAACTTAACAATAGCGATACTTTGTCAAAAATACATTTTCACTGGTATTTGTTTTATTTTAGTAGGAATTAGTTACTTATTTTAAATTGATAAGAATTAAAAAGGATACATATATTTACAAAATTGTCATCAATCGTAACTATAAAATGATACAGAAAGAAGGGTAATTTCAATTGTTTTGGTGTTGTGTCGATTTTTCATTACATTAAAAGAACACTGGTAATAATAGTTATTTATGTACCACAGGCGTAAAGAATGCAATTATTGTCCCTGATCAATATTTAACTCCTGAGGTAAAACCAAGGTATTTATGTATTTAACTACCAAGGCAAAGACGAAGAGGGTCATAATTATGAGGGAAAATTGCATTTGACTCCTGAGGAGCATATAAGATTTTATTTCCAGGCGTTAACATAATTTAATTATTGTTATATTCTTATTTTCATATGTTTTGTTGTATTTTGTTTTTGTCAAGTCATCATTACAAATTATCAGGGTGCTTTCCTCAAAAAATCAAAGCTTTTTTTGATTGATATAAACAAATTTTGTTTGGACTGAAATAGATTCGAGTAAATAAAAATAATTTTGGTTAGCTACCACTTAAAAATTTTGGTGGAGCAGCCCCAGAAAAAAATTAAAACAAACTTCGTAGGTCCCCATATAAATTTAGGGAATGCTACTCCCAACAAATGAGAAATTTCCCCCTTTTATGAGATTTTGGGGCTCTTCTCAAATAATGGAAAACCATTTTTAATTCCAAGGGAGTAAAAAGTAACTTTTTAGTTTTTAAGGAAATAAAAAGTAACTTTTTAGTTCCAAGGGAATAAAAAGTACCTTTTAGTTCAAGGGTAACTTTTTAGTTCCAAAGGAATAAAAAGTACCTTTTTAGTTCAAGGGAATAAAAAGTAACTTTAGTCCAAGGGAATAAAAAGTAACTTTTTAGTTCCAAGGGAATAAAAAGTACCTTTTTAGTTTCAAAGGAATAAAAAGTAACTTTTTAGTTCCAAGGGAATAAAAAAATACTTTTTATTTTCTTGGAATTAAATCTTTTATAGATTTAAATCTACTAGTAATCTGTAATATTTAAATCGTACTAGTAATAAATAAGTATTTAAATCTAACTAGTAATAAAAATTTTTGGAATTAAGAGACCAAGCAGAATTAATCCCCAATTCACCCCCCCCCCCCCCTCCTCCATTCAGTCATCCGAACAACTTTATCTACATCACTTACGGATATAAATTATAAGGATGATAAGTGTCACTTTAGGTATTTGATATTTTGCTTAGAACCAGGAGATAATTTAGCGGATCTTATCCAACTTTATACCAAAAACAAACTATACAGTTGACAATTAAATTAAAACTAAGAAGAGTACAATTAAATAATCCTTTAATTTGTTATTAGCACCAAGAACAAAAATACAACAAACATATTGGTAAATCAGTTTTTAAGATAAATCCATTCATTTAAATTTCTAAAATTTGACTTCTGCATTTGTTAAAAGAAGAATAATAAAAAAAATAGTATTTAAAACATTTAATAAAAGGAAGACATAATAGAGTCAATTTGTTTAGTTTATAGTTTAGGACACTGAAGAGACTTTTATCACTTATTACTTTAGATTTTTATACTTCTATAAACTATAGAACTATCATGGAGACCAAAAATCAAATTAGTAAGTCAATCTCTTCATTTTTATTTATTATTGTCCACAAATTAAAGGGAAGTTGGATAAATTAAAAGTTAGTTGATAAATAAAAACAGGCATATTGTGTGATGTCATAAATTGAGAAAATTGGAATAGCTAAAATTTGTGAATTTGATAAAAATCAAAATAAATTTTTTTAGCAACATATAGCAAGATTTAAAAACATAACTTATGTTATGGGTGAAAGAAAAGAGTCTCTCCACAAAAATATTTTGGCAAAGCGCTTTCAACCTAGCATGAGCCATCATCAGTTCCTTATAGTAAAGATGAAATTAATAAACCATGATACAAATAAAATAAAACCACAAATAACTACTTCTTCTTTTAGATGGTAAAAGCTCGGTGAGCCGTGTAAGACTAGCCGTGTCTTACACGGCTAGTGTAAGAAGAATAATCTAAAAAGAAGAAGTAGTTATTTGTGGTTTTTTATTTTATTTGTTTCATGGTTTATTAATTTCATCTTTACTATAAGGCACTGAATGGCCTCATGCTAGGTTGAAAGCGCTTTGCCAATAAAATATTTTGTGGAGAGACTTTTCTTCACCCATAATGAATGACTCCACTGGTGCTCAATTTCATCTAAATATAACTTATGTTAATAAAATAGGAAGAGTAAGAATAATTCCTGTGTTAATAAAATACCAAAAGCAAGCCTTATTCCAGTATTACTATGATAGGAATAAGTCCTACTTGATCTGAATTGATGTTCCAATGAAATATTCTAAATGAATGAAGTCGAACTTAAAAAAAAGTATACTAGTAGAAATGAGCGTGAATGGAGTCCATCATAAATAATAAAGAAAGGAAGTCTCTCCACAAAACAAAACTTTATTGCAAAGCGCTTTCAAACCTAACTAAGGCCATCATCAGTGCAAAACCGTTGAGATGTTAAAGAAGTAGAAGAATGAGTCTATGTTTCTTATTAGGTATTAGAGCAGACTCCTACCTAGTAAGAAAACATAGACTCACTTCTCTACTTCTTTAACATCTCAACGTTTGCACTGATGATGGCCTCTAGTTAGTTGAAAGCGCTTTGCCAATAAAGTTTTGTTTGTGGAGAGACTTCCTTTCTTTTATTATTAAAAAAGTTAGTTTTAAGAAGATTCACTCATCTAACCAGTTTTGATTAGATGTCAAAACTGATATTTTTATACAGATCTATATAGATATATATATATATATATATATATATATATATATATATATATATATATATATAATATATATATATATATATAATAACATTTTTAATACTGATATATAGATTAGAGATCATGATGTTTGTATACAAAATATTTTTTTAATATTTAAAAAATCGGTACAGGTATCTCGTACGGGTATTCCTCATCACATCGATTAGCTACGCTCATCCTTCCAACTCCGGACTTGCTTTGCACGTCCTCAGAATATACAAGTCATTAAATATATATTGAAACAAGTCTTTGGACTCACTTCCCTTGTACACTAATTGCTTTCATTCACAGCGGTCACCCACCCAAGCTTAACTTCTATGATTCAACAAAATCATGGATTGTTGTTTTGAAACGAAACTTAAAGTTATACACTTCAGTTATTATACCTTTGAGGTATAACCTCTAATTGAGGATAACTCAATTGGACCATTTTCTGATTTTTACAATTTTTCAAAAAAAACCATACACAAGTCATTTGATAAAAATTGAAGTGATGCTGATAATAAGATGAAACTTAGCACATATTTTAGTGTTATAGATGGCTGCATCGAGCCAAATCTCAATTGATTTCACAATTTTTCCGCGCTTTTTGATTTTTCACATTTTTCCCCGTGTCATTATTGTGGGGAAAAACATATTTTCCGGATAACACAACTACATCTAAAGTCAGAGTTTTGTACCAAGTTTTAATTCAAGCATAAATACACTGGGAGTTACGATAATAACAGACACAAATATAGACAGAAAATTTTGTGAAAACCACTCAGGAGGCCTTAAAAACACCAGAAACGGATAAGTCAGGTAATATCCCGGTTCCTGATTTTTTTTTGCAAACACAATACTTTTCCTAAATACCTACAGTATAAATAAGGAAAAGTAAAAAATAAGAAATATTTTGTATGGTAGTTACAATAAGTTTTGTCTTAGAATCTTGCGATATAGTTGTTTAGAATCTTGCGATATAGTTGTCTTAGAATCTTGCGATATAGTTGTTTAGAATCTTGCAATATAGTCGTTTAGAATCTTGCGATATAGTTGTTTAGAATCTTGCGATATATATCTGCGATATAGTTGTTTAGAACTTGTTTTCTTGCGAATAGTTGTTTAGAATCTTGCAGAATCTTGATATGTTTGTTTAGAATCCTTGCGATATAGTTGTTTAGAATCTTGCGATATAGTTGTTTCCTTCCCACATTAGTTTTCAGTAAAGTTAATTATAATATTTTAATAATGATTTATAGAGTACTTTTTGTTTGTTGGTTTAAAAAAAAATATCAATAAATTTAAAATTATTATTGAATTGACTCAGCAATGAAGGAATGAAAAGAAGGGTTTACTAAATTATTAGATTGTGGTCTGAATATCTTCAGCAAGCCCAGTAGATATTGTCTGCCATAACTTATACAAACAATATTTTTCCACCAAATTTCTATTCAACTAAGGTTAGCTGGGCTTTTGCCAATAATGCCGTTTTGGTGCCAAATCCTCAATATCAAATTCTAACAACAATATTAATAATACGATATAGATATTATATAATGAATATCAACCATTAATATTTTAAGAACAAAAAGCTGTCTAGCAGTACCTGGCAGAATCAAGTTTTATTGCAATAACAAATAGTGTTTATTGACATATGTATAAAAAACATTAAGAGTTATGAGGTTTGGTCATAATAATTAAAAAAATTACACTTATTATGTAATTTTTTTGTAAATGTAATTATTTTTTTGTAATAATTTATGTAAATTATTATGTAATAATTAAATTAAAAAAACACTTAAGCTTTCCACTGTATGATTAGGTCTTTATCAGAAAGCGTTTAAACAAAGCAGTTAACAGAAAGAAACAGACAAGCACAGCTAAGCTATGTTTAGATACCTTACTGTTTCTTCTGTTAACTGCTTTAGTTTGTTATTAAACACTTTCTGATGAAGACCTAATCATACGGTCGAAAGATTAAATGTTGTTATTGTTTATTACGTGCAAAACCTCCAAACTCTTTACTGTTTTTTATTGGAATATTAAAAACAACAAAGACTGCAACATTTTTAAATTGATATAAAATTGTGTTGATTAATAAAACAGGAACTTATTGAGATATCCAATCAATAACTTTAACAATATTATTTCTTTATTTATTGTTTATAATTTTAACGGTTAAAATATTCAATTTCAATAAATCATAAACATCTAATTTACTAAACTCTTTATTTATAATCCATAAAGTCCAGAGGCAAGTGTCTAAACCTCCTCTCTCGATTCCTATCAATAGTAAATAACTTTTCTTAGACTTGTTTTCTTGTCCTTTGTCGATAACACAAGACAAGTAAAATTACACTTATCCTGAATAAATGTAATTATTGATTTGAGAAATTAATATAACAGAAGTTTAAACCTAGATTTTCTTCTGTTTGACATATCAGTATCAACTTCAGATCCTAGTTTAGGGTAAGAGTATGTAATACACATAGAGAGCTCATAGTAAGTTTGTTTCGGTTAACAAGATGGTGCTAGGAGTATTAATTATAGTTGAAATAAAACCTTAAATATTACTTACTATTTATTATAATCAATTTCGGAATAATCAACTCATGTTCGTTTAAAAAAAAAGTTACCATTAAGCTAAAGCAAAACCGTAAACTCTCTTGATGTAATACAAACTCTTTGACATTTAGAGTAATCTATATAGAACTATCACTGTCAGCATAATCAGGAGAATCTGAGAACTCATCGGTCCAAGAAGAAATAGCGAGACCGGGCCAAATCTTATCTTTACTGAAATTAGTACCACTCATCCCCAGAACTTCGTCTAAATTAGGTGAGAGCATGTCCTCTTCAGATCCAACATCGTATATTCTAAAATCAAACAAATACAGAGATGTGTTAACTAATTTAATATTGATGAAATATTAACACTTATTCCGAGTAAGCTATACTATGTGAAGAAAGAGCACTACTCAGACCAGTAGCAACATTTATTGCAGTCGTAACCTACCAAGCAAACTAAAACCAGGTACGAACTAAAACCAGGGACCTGCTAAAACCAGGTACCTACTAAAACCAGGTACCTGCTAAAACAATTTAAATATTAATAAACTACATAGGCTCCGTGGTTTTTGCCATGAAGATCATGACAATAATCAGTTTTGTAGAGCATTGTGTTTCTATCAATAATGTCCTACATCCCTGAAGATGCCTCCCACAGTGGAAGCGAAACATCTGATTCTTCATCTACTTATTCATTTAAATATTGTCATAAGTATTATTTAAGAAATGTAGGTTAAAAGTATCATTGGAATAATATTTTGAATTTATGATGATCATAAGTTAAATTTTTCAACTTATGAAAAAATAAAATATTCATAAAAAAATGAACAAAGATTCAATAATTACAATTAAAAAAATTGTAAATTCTGATCTAGAAGTGTTAAAATACGTATTGTTTCCTTTGACTGTAATTATTGAATGTTTGTTAAACCTTTTTGATTAGTAGAACCATTTTATTGATCCTATTTCACACTTAAAAGGATGCAAATCAAAATATCAGTAGCAGTAATTAGCATTTTCTCATGTCACATAAAGGTGTGCAAGGTTGCTGATATTGTTTCACGTTCTTAATAGATAGGTAAGCTATGAAACAACTCCGACCTATATAGAGATATAATGTGTTATTTAAAATATTCGAAGGAGCAACTAAATTTGATTGGAATATTTAAATGGAATATTTGAGTACAAGAATAAGCTAAAGAATAGAATATTAAAGTAAAGAATAGAGGTTAAGAATAGAAGATTTAAGTACTGAACCATTAAGAGAAGATATTGGATTGTTAATAATAACTTACTTTACACATTACCTACTCAAGTTACTTACACCTCATATTCAACAAGTCAAGGATGAAAAATGCAGGTCCTAAGTTCCTTGACATCTTGTATATACATACACACACACACACACACACACACACACAACACACACACACACCACACACATAATATATAATATATATAATATATATATATATATATATATATATAACATAAAATATATGAGACGATCTAACAATGGATTCAATCATAGATGCAACACATAAAACAATAAATAACACTTATAAATAATAGTCTTAGTCTGAAAAATGTTGACAAACGTCGGCATTTCCTAAAACAGTTATTCTGGTGTTATATTGGTTGAGAGCCCACCAAAATCAGTAACATAAGCAATGCTATTAGTTTATGCTCACACCCCCCCCTCCCCCAAGGAGTAAAGAACCTTTAAGGATTATGCTCAACCCTCTTAAGGGGAAGGAATTCTATTAGATTATGGCTACTCCTTTCAGGGTTAAGAATAATGTGTACAATAATGGATGCAATCATAACATGCATCATAACATTTAGCATCGAAGATTATTTTAATTTAAGAGGACCTTGCCCCAACTAAGGAGTTTCTAATTGTAGATCTTTGTTTAGAACTTAATAAAATTCAACAACATTGTTACTCTTTTTTTGTTTTTAACAGATTTTTTGTCTGTTACTTTATAGAGATATACACTAGAGGAGGCATAGCTGAGAGGCCTGAAACATTGTTTTGGGTATAGAGATATAATAACTAGAGGGGCCTTATAGGTTAAATTTTGAAACATCGAAAAAGTAACCTGACCACCTTCGCTTATAAATATAATCAAATAACCAGTACAAAATTACAATAACTTATATAGTGAAACGTTAAAATTTATATCAAACTACAAACAATGTGCGGGACACCGAAATAAATTTATTAATTATAACCTTAACTCACTCTTGAAGGAGGTTTCAATGAGGTTACACAGAGCCCCTGAGAGCCCCAAAAAGATGTTTCAGGCCTCTCAATGTATTTAGATAGGCTATGCCCCTCTATAAATACTTTATGTATTTATATATCCTTTGCCATAGAGATATATTACTAGAGGGCCCTATTGGTTGAATTTTGAAACATCGAAAAAGTAACCTGACCACATTCGATTATCATTATCATCAAATGAACAGAATAAAAAAAACAGTAAATTATATAGTAGAATGTTTAAAATACAAATCACAACACAAACAATCTGTGGAAAGCCCAAAACAATTTATTAATTATACCCTCAACTCCCCTTGGAGGAGGTTTCAATGATGAAATAAAACAGAGTCTCTCCACTCCACACACACTCCACTGGAGGCTGCTTTCCTCCACATGACACAGAAAGGAAATACTATGAACTTTTTGGAAAATGTGGAGATTTTAAAGAACGTGAAAGAAAATGGTGATAAGGCACTTAATAAGAGGGGCGAAAGTGGCGAGATAACGCTTATACAAAGCGTGTTGGCGGCGGGTACTCGGTTCCCGTCAGTCAGCTACAAGCCTCTAGACAAAACTGTAACCGCTGTCTCCTAACTCTTTTCTTCGCTGCTCGCCGGTAGTTATTTTTACTTTTATACATTTAATGTTTATATTTTAATTTATTTCGTTTACTTTATTGTTTTATTTGGTCTATGTTTTATTTTGTTTCCCTATTTTTATTTTAATTCACCTCATATATTGTATTTCTTTTTTTTTAGTATTTATTTTTATTTAGAGTATTTTTTATAATATATTTTTTTTTTTTGGTTAGGCACTGATGATGATCTGTTAAGATTGAAAGCTGGCTATGTCAAATATATATCATTAGTGGAGGGACTCTGTTTTATTTCATTACTTGAAACTCCACAACTCATTTTTCCTTATTAGGTTTCAATGAGGTTACACAGAGCCCTGAGAGCCCCACTAAAAATGTTCAGGCCTCTCAATGTATTAAATAGGCTATGCTCCCTCTAGTATATATCTCTATGGTTTTGGGGCTTTCAGGGGCTCTGTGTAACCTCATTGAGACCTCTTTCAAGAGTGAGTTAAGGTTATAATATATTAATTGTTTTCGGTTTCCTGCACATTGTTCGTTTGTGTTTTGATTTGTATTTTTAGCTTCTACAGTATAAGTTACAGTAATTTTATACTGATTATTTGATTGTATTTATAAGCCGAAGTGGTCGGGTTACTTTTTCTGTTTCAAAATTTAATCTATAGAACCTCTCTAGTAAAATATATCTATGTGTAACTTAGTTGTTGTCCAAACATCTATTGTTAGCAATCATGTAACTGTTTTTTTGTTATTATTCATTAAGTTAAGCCTTGAAAAAGATAAAATTATATCGAAAGCTCGGCAAAATTAGTTTTATTTATTATTTTGGACCTATTCCACCTCAAAAGCTTTAATAAGTTAAGAATAATCTAATAGAATTTCTTATTCCACTGATTTTTTGTGAATATCTATCTATTGATCAAAACAAGACAATTACTTTTACCATGTATCAAGTTTAATTACTAAAATTTAATTAAAAAATAACTACAAAATATAAAATAATATTAATATCCGAACACAATAATTTCTATGCAGATCAGTAATGCAAAAAAGGATAAAAAACAATAAAAAAAAAATTATAAATTCAAATAATGCTTTTCTCTCTTTGTATTTCCTCTCTGATTATTTTTAACCAAAAAAAGCATAGAGATATTAGACCAAGAGCCCAGGGGTGTTTTGTTAATAAAAAGTGCAATGGCTGGAACCGGTCTCAATTTTTCGTAAATACCTTCCTGAACAAGGATCTGCAATTCTGCAGACTCGTATCGGATGGGTGTCCCAGGCAGAACGCACTTTACAGGTCAAATTTACCACCTAAGTTAACAAACAGTGTAATGGCTGGAACCGGTCTCAATTTTTTGTAAATACCTTCCTGAACAAGGATCTGCAAATCTGCCGACTCGTATCGGATGGGTGTCCCAAGCAGAACCTTTGACCCCTAAAGTGCTTTCTGCCTGGGACACCCATCCGATACGAGTCGGCAGAATTGCAGATCCTTGTTTAGGAAGGTATTTATGAAAAATTGAGACCGGTTCCAGCCATTACACTTTTTATTAACAAAACACCCCTAGGCTCTTGGTCTATATATACTAGAGGAGGCATAGTGTATCTCAATACATTAATAGACCTGAAACATCTTTTTTGGACTCTCAGGGGCTCTGTGTAACCTTATTGAAACCTCTTCTAAGAGTGACTTAAGGTTATAATACATCAATTGTTTTCGACTTTCTGCACATTGTTGGTGTTTTGATTTATTTATAATGTTCTGCTATATAAGTCACTGTAATTTTGATCTTTTTATTTGATTATATTGATAGTCAAAGGTGGTAAGGTTGTTTTTTTAATGTATCGAAATTCAACCTATAGAGGCCCCTCTAGTAATATATCTCTATGCATATCACTATGAAAAAAGCCACAAGACACGAGACATAAAAACGAAAAAAGGATTAACCAAAAACCTGAGTAGCAAAAAAAGTAAAAGGAATGCCAATATAAAAAAAGAAAAAAAAATGTTTAGCCAAATTAGGATTTTGTGGTGACAAAATAATCTTTATAAAATATAAATAAGCTAGGACTTTCTGCTTTGACCTTCTTTCAAATATGTTTATATGAATACAAAATAAAATGGTGAAATGATGTTTAGTATTAATTTGATATAAAATATTTTTTAGTCGTGATACAAATACAATAAAATATATATTGAAAATAAATACTTAAATAAGCAAAATGCACAGTGGACAGTTAAAGCAAGGTGATTGGTGACGAATGGAAACAAAAATCTTCATCAGACAAAACTTTATTGGCAAAAAGCGCACCTCAGCAGTACTTATTTTTACTTATCTTTATACTACTTTATACTTAACTTTTAGTTAATTTTCATGATAAAAATGATGCTTATGAGATAATTGAGATGACTCAAGATGAGGGGGGAGTGAAATAAAGCGTTTAAAACAATGTAACAATTATGTCAAATAAAGTTCGATGGCCAAATATAATTAAGAAAGTGTTTATTGGAAACTTTATATAAGCATAAATACATATCAATTAAATTAATGAAGACTTTAGTCCTTATAAAAATTTATTGAAAATAAATTGTTGAAGAGCTTTCGCCCATTTCAAAAATTTATATAGTGTAAAGAAAATAAAAAACTACATACTTATACTTAATATAATTAAAAAAATAAAATAAAATGCCCATTTTAGGGCCTTTTTGCCCACCAGGGTATTCACCCTGCGGGGACCACCTCAGGTGGGTTGCATCTACTACACTCTAAGTATTAATTAAAGTTGGCGAAATCTTTTTAATACAATACTATTCATAAAATCTTAGAGCATAGCCCGGGCTGCGAACCCCGGACCTCCGGTGCCGAAATCGTAATATAATTAAGATTTCTTGTAATTACTTTTTCTCACATAATACTGTGACTTATTTTAAGTTACCTTAGTTTCATTTTTTTGTACACTGTTTCTGAGGTTTGGCACTGATGATGGCTTTTAGTTTGGAAGCGTTTTGCCAATAAGTTTTATTTCGGGGAAAGAACTTTTTTTATTACTTATAATGAATGTCATTATTGCTAATTCTCAAGATGCTGAATTTATCACACCATTGGCTCTCTCAACCCCTTCCTTATTTTAGTTAAAGTCTATTGAAAAAAGTTGGGTGTGGGGTACCTCGGAACTTTTCCTCATTGCATTGGATTTGCTGTGCTTATCCTTCCTGATTCGGACTCCCTTGGCTCATCCTCAGATATTAAATACATCCGTGAAGATTTAGGTCTTCCGGTGGTGACCGCATCCAATGTAGATGAAGAATCCGACGTTTCGCTTCCACTGTGGGAGGCATCTTCAGGGATGTAGGACATCATCAAAACTGACTCATTTCAGTTTTTTAGAGCATTGTGTTTCTATCCATGATGTCCTACATCCCTGAAGATGCCTCCCACAGTGGAAGCGAAACGTCGGATTCTCATTTACATTGATGCGGTCACCACCGGAAGACCTAATCTTCACGGATGTATTTAATATCTGAGGATGAGCGAAGGGAGTCCGAATCAGGAAGGATAAGCATAGCAAATAACACGGAAGCCTACGCAGTTTATTAAATACATCCGTTTATTCCCAGTGGTCACTCATCCAGGAACTGATAACACTTTAATGCCGCTTAACTTTTACGATCCAACAAAAATCGAGGATATACTTGTCGCTTTGAAACTAAACTTGGTGTACTTATTACTTAAAGACATACACTTGTACCAAATTTCAAATCAATTATATTATTTTTTTTTTTACAATTTAAAAAAAAACATATACAAGTCATTCGATAATAATGAAACTAATGCTGATAATGAGATGAAACTTGGCACATATGTTGGACTTACAAATGACTAAATGCATGCATCATCTCAAATCGATCAAAACATTGTTCCGCGTTTAATGAATTTTCAAATTTTTTGTGAGTCATTATTCTGGGTTAATTAATGGATGTCATAAAACATATGTTCCGGAAAACACAATTACAACTAATTATTTTGATTGATATTTGTAACAAGTTTCAACTTTCAGCATAAAAGTTGACGCTGAAAGAACAACGCTGGAAGCTATGATGACAACAGACACAAACACACATACAACTTTGTAAAAACCATACAGGAGGCCTTAAAAACATCTAAAGCTGATAATTCAAGTTTAATTTTTTTAAATACAATTCTTTCCCAATACAATACCTAAGGCATAAGGAATGAGGCCTAGTATGAGGCATACTAGGCATACTATATAGGATTTCCTAAGGCATGGGGAAAAGTAGAAAAACTAAAAGACAAATTAAAGTTCTGTCTACGAAAACCTACTTCAACTGTCCATTAAATAAAATGAATCATAAACAAAAATAAATACATAAAGGGTAGAAACATAACATGCACTAAAAACGGAAATGCATTATTTGTCGTAAAGTGATACATATGCAACGACATAGCATGTTGTTGTGGAGGTTGTTTGCTTTAGAGTGAAGGTACTTACTAACAAAATGACATATTAGGGCAACATTTCATCATCACCCTCTCTGCAAGAAATTCATACAACATTATTTCATAAGATGACTAGAGATCAAGTTTTAATAATAATTTTATAAATGGAGTATTACGAAATTAAATTATGACAATATATGTCCAGGAGAAACGAACCAATTTTTTCTGAAATTATGAAGAAAATTCTTTAAATCATAAAGAAAAACATAGTCTGTCTATCCAGAGTGGAGTCCTTCATATGACTGCGCATGCTCAAAAGTTTATAAAATCACACAAATTTCAGTTTTCTCAAAATAAGTGGTTCCCTGTAAGTTATGTGCAAAACATGAAGAGAACATTTTTAAAGCCGATAAATGTCCTATAAAACAAGTGTTTCATCAAAATTGAATGACTAAATCCAAAGTTATGTCTCTTTCAAAAATACCAAAAATGGATAATTTATGCAAAATCAGCAAATTTTTTTTGAAAAAATATTGGCTTTTTGTGTATTTTTGGCCATTTAATATATGTTAACAGATTCGATGTAGATATTCGATTTTGATATAAAAAAACACTTGTTTTATAGGACATTTTATCAGCTTTTAAAAAAAATGTAATCATGTTTTGCATACGACCCACAGGGAACCACTTATTGCAAGAAAACTGGAATTTATGTGATTTTCTAATATTTTGAGTGAGCGCATTCATATAAAAGGCTTCAATCTGGATAGGCAGACTATGTTTTTCCTTCATAATTTAAGGCGTATTTTCAGTAAAATTTGTTGTCAGATCAAAATGAGTCACATTTTTTAGGCCTGACTTTTGGACAATAAGTATAATTAACTCCATAGGCTTCAGGAAGTTTCATGGACATAAAGGTCTTTCGGTGATAACGGTGTGTGGGAGGCATCTTCAGGGATGCAGGACGTCAAGTTTCAATTTACAAGCAAAAATAACAAACAAAAATAAAATTCATAAAGAATAAATAAACAGGCATTAAAAACAGTAATGCATTATTTGTTATAGTGACATAAATCCAACAACATAACATGTTTCAGACATCAATAGTTCAGTTTGTAGAGAATTTATTTTTCATCCATGATGTCCTACGTCCCTGAAGATGCCTCCCACAAAGTTGGATTCTTCATTTACAATGAAGTGGTCATCACCGGAAGACCTAAATCTTTGTGACAAAAAGTATATATGTAACAGAATGATAACATACATAGAAATACATAAATAAAAATAAATAATGATATATAATATAAAAATATTCAGTTCAGTAAATAATTAGCTAGTAATGGAACAGATGGCTGTGCTGAATTTCTCAAGTTTGTCGTCGAAAAGATAAAACCTGGTTTTGCTTTCTTGTCAGTCAAATAAACTTATAATTTAAGTCTCGTTAATATGATATTGCTTGTGTTATTAAACAATACTTTATAATTTATAGTTAAACTGTATGTTCTTGTATTGGTTTCAATAGGATTAAACCATCATACCAAGAGTAATGTTTCAGCTGCTCCAACATTAATTTCTTAAAAAATATTAAAAAATCATCGTAGTGAAATTTTGAAAATACAGTCTATTGTTTAGTTTAAAAATCCCCAAGGTCATAAGTATTTTGTGGATTGACCAATCAGTGAAGTCGCTGCCAACATCTCACTTAAAAAGAGAAAAAAAAATTATTATCACATTAACCACTGTAGGGAAAAAAACCTTCTTCCCGGCAATCGTTCACTTTGTTTGTGGTTCTTCTTTTGATTACATCGTTTTGAAAACTACTTTCAAATGAATCTTAAAAATGATATTTTAAAATAAAACTGCACAAAAGAAATGTAAAAAAAAACATCGCCAAAAAAATACGGGTAAAATAACCTAATTTGTTTACATAGTTTTTTCCCAGTCCCTTCTTGCAGGGTTTTTTTTTAAGAATCAGTGGTGTCTAAACTGACCTGTCAAGATTTTTTAACTAAACGATAGACTGTAGTCTTCACCCCCTAATAAGTTGACACATGCAAGTTCAAATTAACCATTATTACTAAGATAATTATTATAGTTATATTACCTAAAACTATTGCCCAAATGTGATGTAAATGAGGGAGAGATGAGAACCACATGTTTAATCATCTAGCAACTATGTCTCTAAGACACTTTACTAACTCCCTTTGGGTGTAAGATCACACAGGTTTCACAGTCAGTTGAAGCCAATGGCCAGATAGTCCAGTATAGAATCAAGGACCATTGCTGGCTGGTCATCAAGATGACTTAACAGCCATCAAGTTTAATTTCATACCTTGTATATTAACTTACAGTATCACTTAAACTTTAACAACATACTCAACTGAAACTTCTACGATCACTTTGTTGACTTATAAACTTTAAATTGAATGTTAACTTTTTTAAACTACTATTAATGACACTGCAAAGATAACCTCCTTCAGAGTCAGAGGGCAGTCTTTAGAGACCTATGTGGTTTCAACACTTCATCTTCCTCACTCTATTTCAATAGTGAGCATATGCAAGTTACTTTGACCAGTATTATGTTATATAGAATTCTCTGCAGTCTCACTCTAGAGTCCCAGAGTAAAGGTGTACGAAAGTATCCACACCACATAATCTTTCTCAAGTGCTGGTAGTATCTCAACCAAGCATTTATAAACTTGCCAATTAGCAAGCCTAAAATTAGCAAGAAGTTTACGCTGAAGACCAGCCAACATTAATTCAACCTCTTGTGAACCAGCTTTACCCATATTATTAGAAGAAGGTAACATCAATAAAACAAGTGGCCTGACTAAGATTTGAACCTGGGAACCTAGAGGTATCCTCTCTATACTCTTTAACCAAAAAGGCCTAACACTCTATCCAGGTACCTGCTCTAACCAACCAAACTATCAGTGAAGCCTAACTATTACCCAATTGGTGACTTAAAAGTTAAATGTGGCACTAAAGTAATATAAAACCCAGTAGGGAAACTCCTAACTAACCTGTGTAAAAAAACATCAGCTGATAACTGGCTCAAAAATAAAAAAAATAGCTAATTGAATTAACTGGGTTGAGCCTTTTGGATTTAATGTTTACTTTGGATCCTCCTCTAAGTTTAGTCTCTTTGAATGTACCAAGCTCCAGGGAATGATGAGCTCATATCCTCCCTAAGTTAGTTCTTTGAATAGTACAAGCTACCCAAGGAATGATAGAGCCATCATATCCTCCCTCTAAGTATTAGTCTCTTTGAATAGTACTGATCTAACCCAGGGATGATAAGAGCCATATATATCATAAGTTATATAGTCTCTTTGAAATGTAGCTAACCCAGGGATGTAAGAGCCATCTCTCCTCTAAGTATTAGTCTCTTTGAATATACCAAGCTCCCAGGGGAATGATAAGAGCCATTCATATTCCCCTCTAAGTATTAGTCTCTTTGAATATACCAAGCTACCCAGGGAATGATAAGAGCCATCATATTCCTCCCTCTAAGTATTAGTCTCTTTGAATAGTACCAAGCTACCCAGGGAATGATAAGAGCCATTATATCCTCCTCTAAGTATTAGTCTCTTGAATAGTACCAAGCTACCCAGGGAATGATAAGAGCCATTATATCCTCTCTAAGTATTAGTCTCTTTGATAGTACCTACCCAGGGAATAGGCCATTATATCCTCCCTCTAATGATAGAGCATATATCTCCCTCTAGTATTAGTCTCTTTGAATAGTACAAGCTACCCAGGAATGATAAGAGCCATCATATCTCCTCTAAGTTAGTCTCTTGAATACAAGCTATTAAGAGTATCTCCCCTCTTGAATAGTACCAAGCTACCAGGGAATGATAAGAGCCATTATATCTCCCTCTAAGTATTAGTCTCTTTGAATAGTCCAAGCTACCAGGGATGATAAGAGCCATCATATCCTCCCTCTAAGTATTAGTCTCTTTGAATAGTACCAAGCTACCCAGGGAATGATAAGAGCCATCGTATCCTCCTCTAGTATTAGTCTCTTTGAATAGTACCGATACCCAGGAATATAAGAAGCATCTATCTCCTCTAAGTATTAGTCTCTTTAATAGTACAAGCTACCCAGGGATGATAGAGCCATTATATCCTCCCTAAGTATAGTCTCTTTGATAGTACCAAGCTACCCAGGAATGATAAGAGATATCCTCCCTCTAAGTATTATCTTTGAATAGTACCAAGCTACCCAGGAATGATAAGACCAATCCTCCCTAAGTATTAGTCTCTTGAATAGTACCAGCTACCAGGGAATGATAAGAGCCATCATATCCTCCTCTAAGTATTAGTCTCTTTGAATAGTACCAAGCTACCCAGGGAATGTAAGAGCCATCGTATCCTCCTCTAAGTATTTGTCTTTGAATAGCCAGTACCCAGGGAATGATAAGGGCCATCATATCCTCCTCTAGTATTAGTCTCTTGAATAGTACCAAGCTACCCAGGGAATGATAAGAGCCATCATATCTCCCTCTAAGTATTAGTCTCTTTGACCAAGCTACCCAGTATAGTAGTTCAAAGCTGAATAAGAGCATTTATCCTCCCTCAGTCTACCTACCCAGGGAATGATAAGAGCCATCATATCCTCCCTCTAAGTATTAGTCTCTTTGAATAGTACAAGCTACCCAGGGATGATAAGAGCCATGTATAATCCCTCTAGTATTAGCTCTTTGATAGTACCAGCTACCCAGGAATGATAGAGATCCTCCTCTAAGTAGTCTCAGTTTATAGTAATCCTCCCTAAGTATTAGTCTCTTTGAATAGTACCAAGCTACCCAGGGATGATAGAGCATTATATCCTCCCTCTAGTATTATTGTCTCTTGAATAGTACCAAGCTACCAGGGAAATGATAAGAGCCATCGTATCTCCCTCTAGTATTAGTCTCTTGATAAGTACCAAGCTACCCAGGGAATGATTGAGCCAGTTCCTCCCTCTAAGTATTAGTCTCTTTGAATAGTACCAAGTACAGGAATGATAAGCATTATATCTCCCCCTAAGTATTATGGTTCTATTGATAGAGCTACCCAGGGAATGATAAGAGCTCATTAGTCTCTTTGATAGTACCAAGCTACCCTATAAGTATCCTCCCTCTAAGTATTAAGTCTCTTTGAATAGTACCAAGCTACCCAGGGAATATAAAGCCACGTATCCTCCCTCTAAGTATTAGTCTCTTTGATAGTACAAGCTACCAGGGAATGATAAGAGCCATCATATCCTCCCTCTAAGTATTAGTCTCTTTGAATAGTACCAAGCTACCCAGGAATGATAGAGCGTAATATTAGTCTCTAAAGTACCAGTAACTCGTAATCTAGACTTTGAATAGTACCAAGTACCCAGGATGATAAGAGCCATCATATCCTCCCTCTAAGTATTAGTCTTTGAATATATATCTACCACTGATATCTACCTCTAAGTATTAGCTAATGATCTAATGATAGCCATCATATCCTCCTCTAAGTATTGTTCTTATTTGATCATATTCATAGATTTTAGTTCATAAGAAAACAATCCGCATCCTAATAGAGAAAAATTGCTTCAATAGCTTTTAAGCTAAGATTTTAGATTTTTAGCCATTTAAGCAATAAAAACTAAATTAGGCTCTGATGCTTCGAGGTAGCATCAGAGTAAACTACCTTGAAAAAAACTAAATTAGTTTTTTCGAATCGGAAAATATAAAAAAGTACAACAAGGTACAAGTAAGCAAAAATGCTTACTTGATGAGCGTGAAAATGATGAGCTTAATACGCTTTGATAGATGGGGCCCAACTAAGCCACTAAGCCCTTAGGGCCAAAAGGCTTAGTGCTTTAATGCACGATAAATTTAAAAATAAGAATAGAATAATTAAAACAAATTTGAGGAAACTTACAGTGGATCTTGATTTTCATTAGCACCTTCCTCCGCCACTAGGAGTTCATACTCTTCAGCTGCGTATCTATCCCAGTCTGATAACTGTACCATAACAATATTATTACAATCAAGTACAGTTTACATTGAAACTATTAATAAATAATTATTCACCCACTATGGGAGGAAACAGTTATTACTCTTGAGCCTTTTCGTTGGTACCTGAAGCAAAGCTGAGGAAACCATGTAGTTTCGTCTGCAGAGTAAAGCAAACATAATTAAATATATCTAGGGTATATAGGTCCTGAGGTAAATACAAATTTTCTTCTTCTAAAGGAGAGGAAAAGTATATAAGAACATAAAAAGTACATCAATTCTTTTAATATCAAGATAAGCATTTATCAAAATCATATTTGACTCTCAAAAAATCAAAATTGACTGCTCTCAACTTCTTACCTATATTAATTTTAATGTTCCTAATTACCATAATATTAGAAACCTTGTTATTTAATGTTCAATTTAGTCAAACCAATTATCTATTACATCAACCGCTCAATAGAGTTATGAAGACTGCAAATATTTATTGTAAAGATATGTTGTCTATTAGTTTAAATTCATTTAAAAATATCATTAAAGATAAACTTTATACTATCCAATAGTAAATATTTTATTAGTATATTTTTAAATCAAAATTGTATTATTATATAAAAAAATAAAATAAATAATTTTATTTTTAATAACTTTTTATTGTATTAATAAAAGTCTTGTCTTTCTTTAAATAAAATAAATAAATAAATAAAATAAATTATATAAATGTTTTATTAAAATTATTTTTCTTCATTTTTTGTTTTTAGATATTAACTTTGTATTATTATACATTATTTATATTTTGAACATCATACTTCATTTTTAAACATTATATCATTTTTCTTTTTTTAATAAAATCTTAGCATTTTAATGATTTATATTTAAAATACTATTTTTATTTTATTTTTTTGATTATCAATATAATTATTTGTATTTTGTTTTGTAAAGAATAGTTGTTCGGACTTGTGTAAAAGTATTTTGTAAAAGGACCTAGGTCCGTATATGTATAAATAAATAAATAAATTATAAACCCAAAGATTGAACTAAAAGCATGAAATTTAGCCATTTCATCAAAAAATTAACAAAGAGCTTTTGTCATTTTTGTGACATTCTAATCTGAAAACTGTTATTTTGAACCAGAGTTTCTTCTCTCCTGCCGTTTTCATCATATGTTTGGTAAAAGGTTTAATTTAATTATATTAACTTCTTGTAACACATCAACATCAACCAACAACTCATTTACATAAAAGCATTTAATGGTCACAACTAAGTAGGTTACCTGTCCAGATTCAGACTCCTGGAGGCATGAGATAACAGAATAGAAATAAACATTTAGTTTTAAAGTGATATTAAAGTAAAATAAAATCAGGTACAGGGTACCGCAGGACTTTTCCTAACCTTATCGGCGTTGTGAAAACTCATTCTCACCACTGGTCTCCCTTCACTCTTCCACAGACATTAAAATTATAAATTATAGTTCTTTATTTTAATTTTCCTCAGCTCTCACTTTACCTAGTCATAACTGTATATTAAGTAGATATTTTTAACTCATTCTCATTATAAATTACGCTTAGGTCTTCTGTCTGCGTCCACAACTCTGTCCTTAGCGTTTCCTGCTACTATTCCTATCTCCTCCTTTTATATCTTATAAACCTTTATAGAGAACATGTTTATATATTTTTTCTTTTTTTTCAAAGCTCTTTATTTCACAAAAAAAGTATTGTTACAAAAGTAAAAAAAAAGTATTGATACAAAGTTAAAAAAAGTATTGATACAAAATTAAAACAAGTATTGATACAACTGTAAAACTATTATTATTACCAAAAAGAGAGAACAAAGTGAAATCCCACAAGGTAATCCTGAGTGTGGGGGTCTTTAAGTAAGTAATAAAAGCTTAAGTTATACTAGGTGAATACAAAAAAAATCAATGATATACAAGGTATAAATTAAATAAAAATAAATAAATAAATAAAAAATTACATAATTATTTACACAGAAAAGAGTATATAAGACAACAAAAAAAGTTTTAAAGAGTTAAAAAGTGATGATTGACATATGAGATGAGATAGTTAGTTCTTTGGTATGATTTTAAATAAAATAAAAAATATATAATTATATATATGCTATTAATTAAAAAAGAACTTTAAATTTAGTTATATCTCATTTTGTTATTGAATTGTACCTTATTATGGAAATTATGCTTATAATGGTGTAAAATTAAATAAATAAATAAAATCATCTGTGTTATTCCCAGCAGTCACACATCCAGGTGACCTCCCTGTTTCCAACTCTAAATGAAAATAATTAGGGAGAGGTGATAGATCACCTAGCAAGCAAAATTTTCCCCCACACACAGTTTTTACTTGTGGGATTGTCCTTCAAAACTATTACAACAGTATCGATTTTATTAGTAAAATTTATAATTTTATAGTATGTATATTTATTGATTGTATATTTTTTTTTTATTTGTGGCAATAAAGGAATTTTTGAGTTGAGTGAGTCGAATTAAGGAGGCCATGTTTTTAGGCTCTTATTGCTAACTCCCTTAAATAGAATAAAATCTTAATAATTAAATTTTTAAGTTAGAGTCGACGGAAATAAAGTTTTTTGAACAAACGGTAGAGTGAGCAAATGAATTCAGATAAAAATCAACAAACCTCAGAATCGTGATCTCGTTGTGAAGCGAAAGGATCTCTCTGTTCATGATCTAAGTATTTCTCTAAGTTAAAGAAAGTATCAAAGAAAACAGGAGTCATCTTGCATCTCTTTAAATCACTCAAAGATATCTTACCAGGGACGTCAGGTCGAATCATATCTAACATCTGCAACAACAATGTCCATAATAATAAACCAACTATAAACCATTAGACATACATAAGGGCTCTATATTGCCATCAATAATTATTATTTATTTGAAAAACTACTACTACTTAAAATATAACTAAGTCAAATTGATAATTACATAACATAATACAAAATAAAACATAAAAGGTATTACTTCAAACAGTAAGGGAATAAAATTAATTTAGACTTTAGCAAGGGTCCTCATGGAGAAAGAATTGAAACTTCCTAGTGAACAGGTTGTAAGGAAGGTCTCCAGTTTGTTTTGTCAAGTGATTGTAGAGTTGAATGTCAGTGTTAGGTGTGTCTAGTATGTGAGTGGTTGAGTCTGTGCTTGGTCACTGCCAGTTGGTCACCATGTCTTTGGTCACCAGAGTCGTTGGTCTTAGTAAAGTTGTCAATATGTCATTAACAGGAGTTTCTAAAACACGGATCGTACCTGACCCAAATTTACCCGACCTATATACATGCAATCAAAATAAGTTTCTTTTAAACGATATAAACTTAATAATTAAATCTTTAATCGATCATATGTTTTTAAAGTCTTTTTAGCTGTTGATAAAAGATTTAATAATTAAGTTTGAATCGTTTAAAAGAAACTTATTTTGATTGCATATATATAGGTCCGGTATCGGGTAAATTTTGTTCCGGTCCGTGTTTTATCACGTCCCAGTTATTACATTTAAAATAAAAGGAAACTCTATTAGCTCCCGAGGCTGATAGCCTTAGGAAGATAAACTAATTAGCTCCCAAGGCTCTGCTGAGGCAGCAACTAACTAGTTTTTGTTCTTAGACCAGGGGGTCTCCAAACCTTTTTGTTTGAGTACCCCTTTAAGTAGAATAGAATCTATTCTATTCTAACCCCCATTGAAATATATGTATAGTCACTAATACTGCTAGATTTAGGGGAAAAAAGTAACACTGATTTCTTTTTTAAATTGAAAATCTAATTAATGATTTGTGTTCTTAAGCTATAAATACGGTATTTTTACTCTTGGCTAAGTCTTTCAAATAGCAATACTTAAGCTTCAATGACCAAGTTAAAATGTCCAATTTTTACAATTTGGCCACTTATTTCTGCCAAAATCGCAGTCTTAGACAAATATACGCAATGGGCAAAATGTCTTTTATTCGTCCCTAGAACCCAAAAAAGGAAATTCGCTAAAAGAACCAATAAAAACAATACTTTATTTCCTATTTTTATATTGGAAAAATTAGTGTTGTGTGGGACTCCCCAAGTTGACTGCAGCACTAAAAAATTCCCTTTACACAGCAAAAGTAACCTAAGTTCCAGTAATTTATGTCTAATGGTTCCAAATTTAAGAGGGGAGGGGTAAAATTTTGGACCTCCCTATAATTAAGGGCAAATATAAACAAGACAGAGAGTAAATATTACAAAATAATTGTTGCTTTTCTTACTTGACAGAGGCAGTCTTCAAAAGGTAAACACTCGATTCCGATGGCATCCATCCGCTGAAGTTGTTCATCATAGAAATATTCTAATTCATACATAGATAGATAACCATCTCCATCTAAATCCATACATCTAAACAAAACAAAAGCAATTTCGTATTACGTCTTTAAGAACGGTTAATGAAGTAATACATTTTTTTCTCAAACATTAGTCCTGTATAGATCCATAAGATTAATCTTTGAGTTAAGTTTTAGTCTAATCAGAGTAAGCATTTGTAGAAGTTGACACAATATAATTGTGCGAGAGACACCTAGGAAATGTAACAAGCAAAATGCAATGCTACATCTGGGAACTTTTCTATCATTCATCATTCGTCATCATTGATGGCTCGACATAATGTCATGTACCACTCTGTTTCGTTACATCTAACTCATCAGGGGGCCGACAGAGCCTGAACTCACTCTGACCTTCAATTAATTCCGAAGAATATAATGTGAAGTATTTACCAGAGATGAGCGGTGCTCTCTAACCGCCATCATGCATGTTTTGAAAAACTTGGTAGTATCAAATGATATTTGTAGAAGTATTGATATACGATATCTTAGGATTTTATGTAGTTTACAAAACAGTTTATTGAGAAATGATATGGTCATTGAGGAATTACAGTCAAGGAATTACATGGTCATTAAGGAATTACATTGAGGAATTTCATGGTTACTAAAAAAATACATTGTTGTTGAGAAATGATTACATTATATTGAGGAGTTATGCTTTAATTTATCTAAGGTCAATTTTTTTAAGGCAACCTAATTCCTACTAAAGTTGCAATATTTTCAAAGTTTCCAAAAGTCTAAGACCCTGTAACCTTATTTTCTTGCTTAGGATCAAGAAATCAAAATCAAAGTTTTCATTAATAAACTGTGGTTATTGTCATAAGATTTAGGTCTTCTTGTGGAGACTGTGTCAATGAAGACGTAGACATGGGAAAATAATGCGAGAGGGCCAATGAGGTTAGTCCTGGATGTTAAACAACGCCTACAATATCATACTGGAGCAACCCCATTGGTTCCTCTACAATATCATACTCATTGGCAACTGGAACCTCATTGGTTCCTCTACAATATCAACTGGACCAACCTCATTGGTTCCTCTATATCATACTGGACCAATGGGGTCTACAGTATCATACTACCTCACTACAATATCATACTGGAACCCCATTGGTTCCTCTACAATATCGGACCAACCTCATTGGTTCTCTACAATATCATACTGGACCAACATGGCTACAAATACTTCATTGGGACAATATCATACTGACCAACCCCATTGGGACCAACCCATTGGTTCCTCTCAACTGGACCAACCTCATTGGTTCCTCTTAATCATACTGGACCAACCTCATTGGTACTCCTCATTGGACTCAACTGGTTGGCAACTCATTGGTCTCAGTGGACCAATTGGGTCTACAATATCATACTGGACCAACCTCATTGGTTCCTCTACAAATCTGGCAACCCATTGTTCCTCTACAATATCATACTGGACCAACCTCATTGGTTCCTCTACAATATCATACTGGACCAACCTCATTGGTTCTACAATATCTAATATCATACTGGACCAACCCCATTGGTTCCTCTACAATATCATACTGGACCAAACCCATTGGTTCTCTACATATCATACTGGACCAACCCATTGGTTCCTCTACAATATCATACTGGACCAACCCATTGGTTCCTCTACAATATCACTCATTGGTTCCTCTACAATATCATACTGGACCAACCCATTGGTTCCTCTACAATATCATACTGGACCAACCCCATTGGTTCCTCTACAATATCATACTGGACCACCCATTGGTTCCTCTACAATATCATACTGGACCAACCCATTGGGGACCAACCTCATTGGTTCCTCTACATATCATACTGGACCAACCCCATTGGTTTCTCTACAGTATCATACTGGACCAACCCCATTGGTTCCTCTACAATATCATACTGGACCAACCCCATTGGTTCCTCTACAATATCATACTGGACCAACCTCATTGGTTCCTCTACAATATCATACTGGACCAACCCATTGGTTCCTCTACAATATCATATACCCATTGGTTCCTCTACAATATCATACTGGACCAAATCATTGGTTCCTCTACAATATCTACTGGACCAACCTCATAATATCATACTGGACCAACCCATTGGTTCCTCTACAATATCATACTGGACCAACCCCATTGGTTCCTCTACAATATCATACTGGACCAACCCATTGGTTCCTCTACAATATCATACTGGACCAACCTCATTGGTTCCTCTACAATATCATACTGGACCAACCATTGGTTCCTCTACAATATCATACTGGACAACTCATTGGTTTCCTACAATATCATACTGGACAACCCCATTGGTTCTCTACAATATCATACTGGACAACCCCATTGGTTCCTCTACAATATCATACTGGACCAACCCATTGGTTCCTCTACAATATCATACTGGACCAATATTGGTACTGGACCAACCTCATTGGTTCCTCTACAATATCATACTGGACCAACCCATTGGTTCCTCTACAATATCATACTGGACCAACCCCACTACAATATCATACTGGACCAACCTCATTGGTCCTCTACAATATCATACTGGACCAACCCCATTGGTTCCTCTACAATATCATAACTGGACCAACCCATTGGTCCTCTACATATCATACTGGACCAACCCCATTGGTTCCTCTACAATATCTACTGGACCAACCATTGTTCCTCTACAATATCATACTGGACCAACCCCACTACATATCATACTGGACCAACCTCATTGGTTCATTGGTTTCCTCTACAATATCATACTGGACCAACCCATTGGTTCCTCACAATATCATACTGGACCAACCATTGGTTCCTCTACAATATCATACTTCATTGGTTCCTCTACAATATCATACTGGCCAACCTCATTGGACTACCCTCATTGGTTCATATACATACTGGACCCATTCCTCTACAATATCCTCTACTACAATATCATACTGGACAACCTCATTGGTACTGGACCAACCCATTGGTTCTCTACAATATCATAATGGACCAACCCCATTGGTTCCTCTAGAATATTTCCCCATAATGTCAAATGATTATAACTGTGTGTATTACTATAAGGGGAATGTTGACTTAGTTTTTGTTCATATTTATTTTTATTTATTTATAATGCTTTATGACATTTTAAAAAAACTTAAATTAATTCTTTTTATTAATAAATTTGAAATAATAAGTCTAATTTAAGGGCACCTGCATGCTGCCCTTAAATTAAAATTGAATGGAATAAGGCTTAGTTAATATTTCCTTAAATGAAAAAACATAATTTTTCTTTTTTTATATTTTTATTTTTAACAAATTTTTATTCCCAGATGTACTGGATATATTTGTGTTTAATTTTATGTTTTAAAAGTTTATTCTAACTGTTTTTATATATAATTTTCTCACCACCCACACACCAAAAACCAAATCCATGCAAGGAAAATTCTATACATAACACATAGGGCGTAAGCAGTAAAACACAGCCTATCAAATCGGACAATATCCAGCCCCACTGCGCTCTAAACTGATTTCACTCAATTATAGTCTTTATAAAGGGTTTATCCTTTTTATAACAAACACAAAATAATTGCTTAAAATGGAAAAAAATAGATCTGTGAGTAATAAGAAAAGAAAATGACTTAAAATGAAAATTGAATTTCTTTTTAAAATAGTTATTCATTTAATGAAAAAGATCTAATTTTTAATAAATTTATGAAATAATAATAAAAACAATTAATTTTTTTCTTATTAGGATTAGATAAACAGTCATTAGTTTATTTATGTAATAAATGAATAAATTTGCATGTTTCATAAGAATGTTGAAATTGTCATTACTTTAAATCATAGAGTCAGTTATTTTGTACTTAAATTTATTTAAAATAAAGGAATATTATAAAAAAAAAGTCAACAATATTTTTTTCTTTAAGGAACCTTCTTCTGTTTTTGTTCATATACTCTGAAGATTTCCTTATTTTACTTTTCCTCATTTATACTGCAAGTGTTTGGGGAAAAGTATTGCGATATGCAATAAAAATCCAAAACAGATATCTCAACTCAATTATCTGATTTAGGTGTTTTTATGACCTTTAGACTGGTTTTTACTAGACTGGGCCGTTGATCTGTATGTGTGAGTGAGTGTGTGTCTTTAGTTATCATAGCAACGAGTGGATTTATGCAAGAAATTTGAAACTTGATACAAAAATCAATCTTTAGTTTGACTTAACTTTAGTTTAGTTAAGGTTTCGCTGGAAATTATTTTCCAGTGAGAAAAATTCTGAGGTACCCTGTTCCAGATTTTTGTACCTATTACTGATACCCAACTCACTATTGCTTCACTTTATCATTATTTACATTTATTTTTCTGTTATTTTATCTATAAATAAATAGAAATAAGTAAAAACCGATGTCTCACCTAAACCAATATTCAATAGCTCTCGGATGTGATTTATCCTCCTCAGCAAGTATGAACCAAACGAATTCGGTATAGGACATTTTACTCTGGTTCTTACTCGCATCTCTCACTGGTTTAACCTTCTTCCCTCGTGTTACGGCACCTGAGAATATCCTGTCTATTATACGTGTCGATAAAGCTGCAAAAAACAAATAATGCCACAGTCATGAAAACTAAGATATAATCAACCTTACATTACGGGCAATAATATTTGGGAAACGTATAACTTCTTTCAGCCATATAAATCTCGTATATACTTCATCACTGTAAATAAAAAAATTATAAAACCTATTAACTCCCACAACTTGCACACAATATGTATGGAAACCCAGTTGTTTATCTTCCAGCACCTGGCTTTGTGTTCCACAAACATCATATCAGACAAACCACCTAGTTCTTATTACTTTAAAGAGTATAAACTGATAAAGGAGCTTCAAGAGAAGGGCTTGTTTTGTACCAAAAATAAAATGAATATAAGAGATAAAATTGGTAATAACTTAAGAGCTTTTTGGACTATTTCAAATTGTAATATCAATTAAATTAATGAGGACTTTAGTCCTTTTTTATTAAAATTTATTGAAAATAAATTGTTGAAGAGCTTCCGCCCAGGGATCCTGAGCTTTTTCAGTTCTTAAAAATGAAAAATTAGAAAATAATAAAACTATATAATTTTATGAGGAAATGGTCAGATAGGAAAAGAAAACACAAAATTTGAGCTTTCGGCCGTAAATTAGGCCTTCATCAGAAGTAGTTTTATTCCAAACTGAATCAGATAACACATAAAAATAAAACATTAGTTATATTAATCTAACAATAGCTAACTGTGTATACCATCGGAGAACGACACCTACTTCTAAACAAAGATCTAGTTTGAATACAAAAGGGGGGCTAACATTACAAAATATTTTAGAAAAGGAACACTATATAAATATTATCAAGAATAAAGTCAAACATTAACGCATAATAGACATAATTTTGAAGAACAATAAATATTAATCTTATAATAAATAGAGTCCAAAAATTAACTAAAATTAGACTAAATTTTGAAAAAATAACAAAATAAACTATTAATGATATAAAAAACAAAAATAATAATAATAAAGTGTAATTAAGTTAATGACTATTAATGTTATTAAGTAAATTTCTGTATATATGACTTAAGTTGTTTGTGTCGGTTTTTTTATTGCACGCAGAAATTGCACGAAAGCTCAAATTTTGTGTTTTCTTTTCCTATCTAACCATTTCCTCATAAAATTATATAGTTTAAATAGTTTGGTCAATAATTTTATATTAATTTTGTGAAAATAATAAAATTTTGAATGTTTTTTTTATGTCATTCCTTTATATTTTTGTAATTTCATTTTAAATTTATTTACTTAGTTAGACACATGACATAAAAAACATCCAATTTTTATTAATTTCTAAGTTTTTTTTTATTTTTGTCATTTTTAAGAACTGAAAAAGCTCAGGATCCCCGGGCGGAAGCTCTTCAACAATTTATTTTCAATAAATTTTAATAAAAAAGGACTAAAGTCTTCATTAATTTAATTGATATTAAAATTAGTAATGGATAAATAAATCAATACATGAAATTGATTGATTTTCTAAAATAAATACTATTTATTTTGACTAAATATTTTAATTATATATTTATCCTAAATATATTTCATTAATATAAAATTTAATGTAATAAAAATTTTAAGCATTTATTTAGTATAAAACTGAAAAGACATTTATTTTTATTAATAGCATATTTTTTATTAGGTAAATCTTCGGTATACGGTGCACCCTGTTATCAATACTATATATCGATATATTTTTAGTTACGCGACACGTAAACGAGAACTGAGCACTTAAAAGACAAGCAGCGTCGTTAAATTATTAATTATAATTAAAACATTAAAAAAAACCATACAACAAATAAATGAAAACATTAACAACAAAAATATAATAAAAAACCTGAAAATAACAAGCACAAAAATACGTAAAAAATACGCGTAGCATAAAATTAGATGTGGTGTATCATCGATTATTCTTATGAAAACATTATAAAAACATAAAAAAAAATATGAAAATAGTTATAAACCATTTTACAACAAATAAATAAAAACACAAACAACAAAAAAAATAATAAAATATGTTCATAAACGTAAAAGAAAAGGCATATATCGATTATTCCTACGTCATATCTCTAAACTAAAAATATATCGATATATAGTATTGATAACAGGGTGCACCGTATACCGAAGTTCAGCCTTTTTATTATTATAAATAAATTATTATTATTAAATTGTAGAATTTAATTAAAAAAAGAAATATAAATAAATTATTATTATTAAATTGTAGAATTTAATTAAAAAAAAAGAAATACAAATAAAATCTTATAGTAAAGAAATAATTATGAAGTAGAATCAACTCACCGTGATCAGAATGTCTGGCTAAATCGTAATTATCTATATAGAGATCATGATCCCGATCGAGCTCCCAAAATTTGCAATAAATTACATAGAAGTGTTCGTAACTAAAATATTGAGTAACCTGCAATACAATGAAAACATCAATAAAGAAAACTTGCAACAATAATGTCTAACACTGGCTACAGGGTGCACCAAAAGCCTCCCCCCACTCTTAAATTATGAAAAATTGGACATAAACTCAATGAAACTAATAAAACCTAGGGCACTTTTGGTGATGTAGTTAACATGCACCAAGTTTTGGGGAAAAAAAGGAAAAAGTAAATAGGAACAATTACTTTTAATGGTTCTTTTTGGGTCCTTGGGATGAATAAGACATTTTGCCCCTTAGCATATTTTTGTCTAAGACCCACTATTTTGGAGGAGAATGTCTTTTAAACCATGTGGAGTAAGTGCCTAAAGTGTAAAAATTGGACATTTTAACTCAAAATGGAAGCTTAAGTATTGACATTACAATTCATCGTTTAGTTTAATAATCCCCAAGGTTATAAGCATTTTGGGGATTGACCAATCAGATCCCTACCACTATAACCGCTGTAGAGAAATAACCTTCTTCCTGGCAATCGTTCACTTTGTTTGTGGTTCTTCTTTTGTTTACATCATTTTGAAAACTACTTTCAAACTAATAATAAAAATTGATATTTTAAACTAAAACCACACAAAACATATGTAAAAAAAACATCGCCAAAAAAATACGGGTAAAATAACCTGATTTATTTTCATAGTTTTTTCCCACTCCCTTCTGGGAGGGATTCTTTTTCTTTAAAAGAAGAAGAAGAAGTTCCACTTACACACATCTTTGTATTCATCTCTTATGACTGAGAACCACTCATGTTATTTTCTCTCCAGAACCAATAAGGACTTTTTAAGTCAAAAGCTTTATATGTGAATAAAAAACCAGGAGGGGCTGTAGTTATTACTTAGGTTTGCTTTGCAAGCTATTTTACTTAAAACATTTGCAAATCATAATTTAAAATTAAGTCTCAGTTTCAATGGAAAATGATGAATTACCTGATTAATATCTTCTTCTGTTTCTAAACTAGCTATAACAGATAATAAATTACTCTTCCTTAGCTCAGCTAAACTTATCCTACCAGACCAAGAACTATTTACTGAATAATAGATCCTAGATATCACCTATACAATCAAACAATCAAATACAAATTATATATTAATACATACATATGTACAAAAGACATATTTATAACGAAAATTTAAAGTTATAAAAAGGCGAGGGGAACTAATTTTTATATCATATTAATATTTTTTTGTAATATAAATAAAAAATAAAAATAATATAAGTATAAAACAAAAATAGATTTTTTATAGTTTAATAACTTGTTAATTATTATATATTTTTAAAATTATTATATATATTTATTATATATTTTATTTTTTGTAGTATATATTGTATATTATGTTTATTGTATATATTATGTTTATGTAAGTTTTTATACTTAATACTTTGGCAATAAAAGTCTTTTTGAAATTGAATTGAATTGAATATCTTAAAATTATTTATTTATTGTGGAGCTTAATTAGACTTTATTAGCTGCACACAACAACTATAATTAACATTGGTTAAACAAGAAAAACAACATAGAGGTAAAGATGTTTTGGATTTAAACTGTTTTTTATATTGATTAGGACAGTTTTTGATAGACAGTATATGAAAAATTACTATGTTTGATTAGTTAACTAAAATAATTTATTATAAAACATAATATCAAGAAATAAACTAATTAATAATTTTATATTTCCTCCAAATACAAAGAAATAGTAATATTAGGTACTTTATTAGGTAATGAAACCTCTTTATAGTGAATGAGTGAGTGAGTGTGTGTGTGTGTGTGTGTGTGACAATGAGGAACCCCAAATGGCAAAGCCTTGAGTGCAGTTTGTCTCTTTTAACTTATTCGAATATATTTATATGTATATATAATTTTTATAAACTTATGTACTGTACCCTGTGAAATATAGATATAAAAAATTATCAAAGCAATAGGTGAAAATATTCAATTTAAAACAGATATTTAAAACTATGGTCTATGTTCTATATTGTACAATTAATAATTGGAATAATATTAATTCATTAATAAATTTAAGATATTAAACAAATTGTTATAAATATGATATAAAAAATTGGGTATGGGGTACCTCGGAACTTTCCCTCATTACATTGGATTCGCTACGCTCATCCTCCCTGCTTCGGACTTACTTCGCTCGTCCTCAGAAATACAGATGATAACAGACTCACACGCACACACATACATTACGATGATAACAGACTCACACACATACATTATGATGATAACAGACTCACACAATACATTATGATGATAACAGACTCACACACATACATTAAGATGATAACAGACTCACACACATACATTAGATGATAAGACTACAACACATACATTATGATACAGACTCACACACATACATTATGATATAACACACACACATACATTATGATGATAACAGACTCACACACATACATTGAGATGATAAGAGACTTACATGCATACACATACATTACGATGATAAAAGACTTACACGCATACACATACATTCACATAAATACTACTCAAGTATGTTAAGGGTCTTAAAAACATGTAAAACAGATGATTCCGGTCAAATCCCAATATTTTGAGTTTTAATGCAAACAATACTTTCCTCTCGATAGCAACAGGGAAAAGTAAAAATCTAGTTCCCACCACAAATTATTATTTATTTAAAAATAATTTTTTCCCCCGAAGAATAAAAAAAGTTGCCCCTTTATATTTTATTAGAAACAAATACAGTGACACGAATAAATACTCACAGTGTGAACATATCTTGAATGGAACTCTACAGCTTCCTTCAAGAAGATTAGACCAGGGTGAGTGTCAACTACATCTTGTACCATGGACATGAAGTCTTCAGGTAGTAGATATGGTCGACTTCCTTTAGTTAATATATGTACAAATCTACTAGCAGCATCGTGATATTTACTCCATACACTGAAACATCATGGGGACAAGTTATTAGTGAATTACCATTACCATTAGTGAAGGCAGAGCAAGATACTATAATTCACCAACCACAAACACACACATTATTTAAAATTAATAGAGTATTTGCATATTTTTTTATTCCAATATCTATAAGAATGTCATAAATTCTAAATATATATTAAATATATAATCTAAATAATTTAAATATATTAAAACTGCTAAGTATCATTCGGTTAATGTAGGTCTTAAATTATTTAATTCGTTACCAGATTCTGTAAGATGTTTAAAAAGTAAAGAATTTAGCAAATATATGAGAGAAATACTTGTAAGAAATACTTGTACAGTCTCTTGGAATTTTATAATATTAGTTTTAAAAATTAACTGTAATAGATTTATTTTAGTTTTTACTTAACATTTAGTTGTTTAATTTAATTACTCAATTATGTTATATCATGACAATTAACTTATTATACATCTGTATATATGTTAAATAAATAAAACACAAACTCTTTATCATTAAAACACCCTCCCTGTAAAATATTAAAATGAAAAAAATTATACTTTTGATTATACAGCAAAAAAACAAAAAAATATATTTAAATATTGTTCTTTTAGCAGAAAACTACTTGTGTGACGTCAGAGGTATAAATACCGCTGTATAGTATAATATTCATTGGAGCAACACTCATATGTGTATATTCTATACTGCCAACAAGATTATACAGACAGCTGTAGACATTACGTTTCTTAGGTATTGAATTACCTGGATCACGAAATTGTTTTTGTTTCAGTCTTCTTTACATTCTATTCAACTGTTGACAACTGTTGAACTGTAAGCAACTCCCTACTGCTGACCTTACAATATTTCTAACTAAAACTCCCATCTGTACCTTAAACGACCCAACATTTAGAACGTTCAGTTTTCACCCCACTCTCTCACCCATTCCCCCTCTCCTCAATGCTTATTTCGGCTATTTAAAATTAAATGAAATATTTTTTTTACAGTTTAATATATTTTTTTAACACATTTAATCATTTTATGAGACAATTTTTTTTTTTTTAAATGCAAACACTCTATTAATATGGGTTTCCATATCAAACCGACACAAGTAAAAACCTGTGATATCTCCAATTTAAATTAAAAAAAAAATGTTTGGCAGACAGAATGGCACCATGAAAAGAAGAGAAGACCCTGATTTTCAGCTTATTTGGTACAGCCATATTGCTTCAGTAGCTTGTTGAATTTTTCAAAATTTTCTATTTTTCAAAATTCTGCTTCAGGTAAATTTGTACCTTGTTGGTATTTGAAAGCTTAAACTTTGTGCTTTTAATTGTGGATCATTAGTTACGAATTTTAAGTCTAAATAAAAGTAAAATAGAGAGAATTTTGAAGAAATCCCTAAAAAGAGCTTAAACTGTCAGTAAAATGTCCACGAAGTTTCATTTTGAGACCAATATAGGACAAAGTAGCATATAAAGTATGGAATTTTTTCAAGATCCTAAAAATGCGTTTTGAGATAATAGCGTTTCTATTTTATTTCCGCTTAAAAATAAAGCTCATAATTAAATATTCAGCTCATTACAAAATGACATAATCTAACATTTACTCAAAATGAAAATGTTACATTTTGACAATTTTTCATTGATTTTTTCATCAAAATTTATCAACACACCAAATTTCAAGTGTCTACAATCGCTGAAAGTGATATGAAATTCTGTAGAATAGGTCAGCTCAACAAGACCTTTTAGTTAATATTAAAATTATATTTTTAAAGTACTTATTAAAGTACTTATTATATACGAAGGGGTGGAAAGCTTTGAAATTCTCCTGTAAAGGATGACCACCAGTGACCACTATACCTGGTGGGGGCATTATAATCTGGTGCCCACAGATACATTTATTATATATTATTAATAAAAGATCATTATAATATAACATAAATATGCTTTATAATACAAGAGAAATACAAATTGTAAATAAAATTTGATTTACAACCTAATTCAAGTGTCCTATTAATATATTTTCAATCACAATAGTATAATACTAGTATTATATTATTATATAACACTAGTATTATATAATAATATAATACTAGTATTATACTATATGCCCTACTAATATATTTGAATTACTCTTTTTCTTGAAAATAAGATATACTCACTCATTCCAAAAGTCTAGAACCATATTAACTTCAACATATCCTAATTTTTCTCCACCGCATGCTATGAAGAGAGGTGCTTTCCAGTACAGAGGACAGCCACACGCCTACAAAACAAAATTAATAATTATAAGGAAAGTCAACATCTAACATAGAAACTGATATGACTTCACCATTAAAAACATATAGTCCAAGAGCCAGGCCTAAAAAATGTGACTTATTTTGCACTACTTCAAACAAAATTTTTCTGAAAATATACCTTTAATTATGAAGGAAAAGCATAGTCTGCCTATCTAGAGTGGAGCCCTTCATATGAATGCGCTCGCTCAAAAAATTAGAAAATCGCATATGTTTCAGTTTTCTTGTAATAAGTGGTTGATATAATATCAATAAATAAATTAATAAATAATTTTATATTTCCTCCAAATACAAAGAAATATAATTTTATTCAATATTAAGTCGTGTACAAAACATGAAGAGAACTTCTTTTAAAACTAATAAAATTTCCTATAAAACGAGTGTTTTTTCGTCAAAATCGGATAAATAAAACTTAAGTTATGACATTTGTTAAATGACCAAAAAAATGCACAAAAAGACAATCTTTTTCCAAAAAAATTCGCTGACGATGCGTAAATTAATATTTTTTTTAGTGTTTCTGAAAGGGTCATAACTTTGGTAGCAGTTATCCGATTTTGATGATTAAACACTCGTTTTATAAAACATTTTATCACCTTTAAAAAATGTTCTCTTTATGTTTTGCACACGACCCACAGGGAACCACTTATTTCAAGAAAACTGAAATTTGTGCGATTTTATAAAATTTTGAGCATGCTCAATCATATGAAAGGCTCCACTCTGGATAGGCAGACTATGTTCTTTCTTCATAATGTTTAAGGTATATTTAAAAAAATATTTGAATTGAAGTAGTACAAAACGAGTTACATTTTTTCAGGTTCAGCTCTTGGACTATTAATGCTCCTGGAGTCAGACATGAAAAAAGTTACTTATTTTATACTGCTTCTAACCAATTTAAAAAATATATACTTCAAAGATGAAGAAAAAATTGGGGACGAGGTACCTAGGAACTTTTCCTAAAGACATCAGATTCGCTATGCACATCCTCCTTACTTAAGACTCACTTTGAGCACCCTCATCCTCGAGAGTCACCTGTGGTGTAGTGGTTAAGGTACGCGGCCATTACACAGAATGGGTTGTAGTGTCCTAGTTGTTGTAGTGTCCTGTTAAATTGACTTAAAATTTAATTTTTTTTAATTCTTAGCGTCCGTCTGCATCTGTTCGAGCTGGTTTGATTTGCTGCAGCGGTTTGGTCCACCAGTCGTTAATTTCTGTCGTTTTTAGATTATTTTCTTGTAATTCTGTTACGTCTGGACATTCCTTCCCTATTTTTTTATATAGCAGGGTTCGAGATAGCACCGTTGTGTCTTTTCTATATTTAAAATTGATAGTTTGTCGTCTATTCGGCTGTTCTACCGGTTTGTGGTGATCTAGGAACCACTTGATAGTGTCGAGTTGAAAAATGGCCGGCGTTGAAGCCAGTTTATTGCTCAGTTTTTTTTAATTAAAATTATGTAATTTGTCACCACTGGAAGATTTTGATGCTTAAACTTTGCTGTTAATAAACTTAGGGAGAAGTATTTCAGAGTTTGCGGATAGGTGAAGTCTTGCGTAGAGGTGCGTTCGAGCACCAGTAAGCTGAGGGGTTTGGGCCGTCCAGGCAGTATTTACGATTATCTTGACGTAAGTCTCTTTTGTATTAGTTCTTCCTCCTATGTTGTGATGATATTAGTAGTGTGTGGTTTCGACCTGTTTACCTACGCACCCTTAGATGGTTATGATGTGTTTACTGATGCGTTCCGTCCACCTGTTTTAGGTGCCGTTATTCACTATTGGGATTTTAAGTTGTTGAGTTTGGATGAAAGCAGAAACAACCTTACTGGCCAGGACCTACAATTGTTCCCAAAACTATATAATTAATATTTATGATTCTCTATCCAACGTCTGGTCAACGATCAACGTAAATTATGATAAAATCTCATTTAGGGTTTTAAATCTTTATGACAAGGTAGGACCTCGTAGCGACGATTCAACTCCCCTCCCTACGAGGCCCCTCCCGCTCTTGTACATAAGAGTATTAAGCTAACTTTGTTTTTATTTTTGAAAGAGATATTTTGTTGCTCACTCGCCTAGAATTAAGTTTAAAAATTATATATATTTTGAGAGGTCACCTTCCTGGGTTCTCTTTCGTATGCAAAGAGAACACTCAGGTAAGAGATTTATGTTGAGAGGTAATGGTTCTCATATAAAAATAAAACTCAAAACAACTTGTTGTATAAAATTTTATTATTATTATATAAGTATGGAAGAAAATGATATATATTTTGTATTTGAATCAAAAAATTATAAATAGTTGAGTTTATTTGAAATTGAAACTTGTTTGTTTGTTTTTCTTTAATTCTATGGTTAGTATTACCCTTCCTGAATACACAGCGACTATGAAAATGATCCCTCAGATTCAAAAGTCAGGCTGTTGCCCTATGGCTGTTATACCAGCTCAGATGCTTATACATCACAGGGTGGACTTTAAACGTCCGAGTTTATTTGGTTATGGGTTCAATCCCAGCACGGGCCTTTGGGATTTTTATGAGGGATAAAAATTCTGCGCACCACATCTTTTAGAAAGGACGTAAAGCCGGTGGTCTCGAGCCTGTGCATTGTCAGGTACTCGTTAAAGATCCCTTACCCTAAATGAAACTGGGTATATGCAAAATTTAGGACCCTCATAGTAGATTCATTATAATACTATAGTGTGTCTGCCTTGTACTTTAAAGTGTGTGGAGGTTTGGTTTAACAGCGAGGGCACGTGTTGTTCCTACTTTTCACCATATAAGAGTCAGTGAAAATAAGTATGATTGCTTGAAAAAAGCATGAGAGGAACCATAGAAATCCACGGCTCTTCTGTCTAGATTAGATGAAATATACCTACACTTGAAATTAAAAGGAGTAGAACACTATCTTAGGGAGCTGGCAAAAAGGGCCCAACAACGTGGCCTACTTGCCTGGTAGTCACTATCACTCCCCCCCCCCCATATTACTACTACTACTATCCTCAACCTCAGATTACATTCATTTTTTGATTACAGCACTCACTCATACAGGCACAGCCCTTGCTTCATTCTCCTTATCTTCTATGATTCACAAAAACCATAGATATACTTGCGGGATTGTAATAAAAAGCTTAGTACACATACTTACTTATTTCATAAAGGGATATATTTGTACCAAAATTTTAACTCAATTATATTATTATTACATTTTTTTTCGTTATAAAAAACACTTTCCAGTCATGATATATATGTACTTTTATGTGGATGACCTTACGATATTTGTGGGGTGTAAAGGTACATGCTAGATACAAGAGAGGTCAATGTGTCCCTCATTTTTTGTCCCACCCTACTTAACCTACTATCCTATCCCAGACAGCAGTACAATAATACGTGAGCCCGAGCAGGTCAGACCAAAGCGAGCAGGCCTATTTAGATTACTTAATTTTTGACAAGACTAAGATAAATAAATAATAATGATACATACCTTGGTGACCTGAGCAAATTTATCAGGTGTGGCTTGCTGATTAGGTAACGATAGGAAAACATTTTTAATCGTTTCCTGGATAAGCAACCTCTCTGACTGTGTACTGGCCTTTCCATGAGGAAAATAAAACCTGAAATCAAGACAAATCAATAACTAAATTTAAATTAAGAATAGGAATATTAAGGAATATTTAAATCATTAGAAGTGATAGTGATAGTAAATAGAGAGAGGTGATAGATCACCTAGCAAGTATACCACTTGATTTGGTCCTTTCTACTAGCTCACTTAGATAGAGTATAGTGTTCTACCTTACAAGTCCTAGCAAAGGAATTTAGTGGACAATCCACTGAGGAGCAATGACTATACTATAAGTTTCCAGTTTCAACTAGAAACAACATGTGCTCCATTGCAAGACTAAACTTTCCTGCTTTTGAAACACACACAAGGAGCAAGATTGCTCCTTGCTTGATAGAGAAAGACAACCACTCATCCAACACGTTTTGACATTAGGCCATAGCTGGCCTCTACCCGCTACTAAACTTTGGCAAAAAGATATAAAAGAACAATTCATACGTTTTATTGAAAGTATAGATTTTGAAACTATCTAAGAAAACAAAACCCCTAAGAAAAATTATAAAATTTGCAGTTTGAAAGTTTGAAATTATGGAAAATTGAAATTTTATGTTTCAATTTATTTGTATTTTAATTTAAATGAAAATATCAGATTGATATCATTACGAAAAAGAAACTTTTTGAACCTCAACATTTTAATTTGAATGAAAATATCCGATTGAAAACATTCAACATTTTTTACCAAAAGAAGAAAAGAAAACCAGATTTATACACATTTGTTTTTAAAAGGCATGTAATACAGTTGTGGAACGTGCTGAAAATAAACGGCCTCTAGAAGTGATTACTAGAGGAAACATACACACACACACACACACACACACACACACACACACATATATATATATATATATATATATATATATATATATATATAATATATATATATATATATATATATAAATATAAGATATAAAATAAATCAGCCTCAAGATATAATAATTGAAAGAATCAGGATAAGGCTAAGAAAACTCACTCACTTCTCTTGTGCCGACGTTTCGAACATTAACATGTTCTTCATCAGGGCAACCTGAAGACATATAATAAAACAAAAAGCAATAAATACAAGAAAAGTCAAAAAAACAAAGATAACTCATAACTCAAAAAACTACAGAATTAAAAGCAAGAAAAAACCAGCACTTACAGAGAATTATAAATTACAAGAAGTCATAAAATAAAAAACTTCAAGGTAAAAAGTAATGAAATAAGCAAACAAGCAAGATAAAACAAAAGGCAAGACAAAATGTAAATATAAATAAAACCAAGGGAAGGTTACTCAAAGAGGAGAGTGAGCTAGGTAAGCGCGCCACAACGTAAGAGCGACATTATGGCGGACAACAACCAACCCCACAACCTAGCTAAGCAGACCATCAGATAAATAAGGTAAAAATAAAGAAATGCATAAAATAACAACAAAATAACAACATGGAAAGTAATAAATAACAATATAAGGTAAGCTAAAAATAAATAAGAAATAGATAAAAATAGGCATCCACATGAGAAAGCGACTAACATGACCGCAAGGCAGAAGGCTCACAACGTCTCCAAACCCGCAATGCAGCAAAATAAGTCCCAATCTAAGGTTTAACCTAAGATAAAAATAAATGAAGGTAAAAAGGTAGAAGGAAAGAGGAAGAAAATAGTGGCCTTAAGTTTTGAACAAATTAAGTAATCTAAAGTATGAAGTGCTAAGCACTCCACTAATATCGGTACGAGCATTACAACTATTTTTAGTGTCTCTAATATAAAACATCTCCATCCACTTTAACTTGTCCTCATTTTCTTCCTTGCAACAAATTTCAACGTTGTCGAGGTCAAAAGAGTGGTTCTTATCCAAAGCATGAATAGCAAGTGCTGTGTACCTTTCCCCTTTACGTATATTGACCCTATGTTGGTAAGCCCTCGTTTTTAAGTACCTAGTCGTATGACCAACATAAGAGGTATCACAGTCGTTACAGTTAGCTTTGTAGACGACACTAGACTCAAGCTGATGAGGGACTTTATCTTTAAGGGGGTAAACAGTGTTGCCAACCTACGCTTAGGATAAAAAGCACACTTCTTCCCACTTGCCTGACACATCACCCTAGCAAGCTTCTCACTAAGCCCTTTGATGTAAGGGAGCTTACAAAATTTTTTCCCTGGGCCATCATCAACGCCATTCTCTGGTTGCGGAAGAAGGTGGGCCAATATTATAACTAGCCTTATTCCAAAGAGACTTAACAAGGCCAACAGGATATTTGTTATTCCTAAGGACATTAAATACTAATTCCTTATTTTTCTGGTGATGGCTAACATGGCTGAGAGTGGTGACCCGTTTTATAAGGTTTAAAGCACAGTTTACCTTTTGAAATAATGGGTGTGCTGAGTTAAAAGGAAGCATGCGCCCTGAAAAACAGGGCTTTTGATACCAGTCGGTGATAAGACTACCAGTTTCTGTACGGCTCACTGTCATATCAAGAAAAGCCAGCTTACCTTGCACATCTTCCTCTTCAACGGTAAACTCCAAACGAGGATGATATTGGTTAAATCACTCTGACAGCCTCAATAATACTATCCCTACGGATGATGATAAATGTATCGTCCATGTATACCTTAATAAATGTAATGCAGTCAAGCTGAGCAACACAAGATGAAATCAGATCATGCATAACTATGCGCGCTAGTACTGCGGCCAGTGGACTGCCCATTTGACAACCAAAGATCTGTTTATAGATTTGCCCTTTGTATAAATAACCAGACGTAAGAAGATACTCCATAATTTCAATAAATTTACCAAGGGGCATTTCAGTATGCATTCTGATCTCATTCCATCTTTCTCTTATAACCCTAATGACTATATCAGAAGGAATGTTGGTAAACAGAGCCTTAACGTCTAAAGAAATCATCATGCAGTCAGGACCTACTACAAGGTGCTCTATGCTATTCTTAAACTCAGCTGAGTTCCGTAAATCAAAACCGTGTGCAATAGTAATATTAGACAAAATATCAGCCATAAACTTAGACAAATTGTAGGAAGCAGTGTTAGTGCAACAGACAATAGGGCGGGGGGGTCATTAGGGTTATAAGAGAAAGATGGAATGAGATCAGAATGCATACTGAAATGCCCCTTGGTAAATTTATTGAAATTATGGAGTATCTTCTTACGTCTGGTTATTTATCATACAAAGGGCAAATCTATAAACAGATCTTTGGTTGTCAAATGGGCAGTCCACTGGCCGCAGTACTAGCGCGCATAGTTATGCATGATCTGATTTCATCTTGTGTTGCTCAGCTTGACTGCATTACATTTATTAAGGTATACATGGACGATACATTTATCATCATCCGTAGGGACAGTATTATTGAGGCTGTCAGAGTGTTTAACAAATATCATCGTCGTTTGGAGTTTACCGTTGAAGAGGAAGATGTGCAAGGTAAGCTGGCTTTTCTTGATATGACAGTGAGCCGTACAGAAACTGGTAGTCTTATCACCGACTGGTATCAAAAGCCCTGTTTTTCAGGGCGCATGCTTCCTTTTAACTCAGCACACCCATTATTTCAAAAGGTAAACTGTGCTTTAAACCTTATAAAACGGGTCACCACTCTCAGCCATGTTAGCCATCACCAGAAAAATAAGGAATTAGTATTTAATGTCCTTAGGAATAACAAATATCCTGTTGGCCTTGTTAAGTCTCTTTGGAATAAGGCTAGTTATAATATTGGCCCACCTCCTATTCCGCAACCAGAGAATGGCGTTGATGATGGCCCAGGGAAAAAAATTTTGTAAGCTCCCTTACATCAAAGGGCTTAGTGAGAAGCTTGCTAGGGTGATGTGTCAGGCAAGTGGGAAGAAGTGTGCTTTTTATCCTAAGCGTAGGTTGGCAACACTGTTTACCCCCCTTAAAGATAAAGTCCCTCATCAGCTTGAGTCTAGTGTCGTCTACAAAGCTAACTGTAACGACTGTGATACCTCTTATGTTGGTCATACGACTAGGTACTTAAAAACGAGGGCTTACCAACATAGGGTCAATATACGTAAAGGGGAAAGGTACACAGCACTTGCTATTCATGCTTTGGATAAGAACCACTCTTTTGACCTCGACAACGTTGAAATTTGTTGCAAGGAAGAAAATGAGGACAAGTTAAAGTGGATGGAGATGTTTTATATTAGAGACACTAAAAATAGTTGTAATGCTCGTACCGATATTAGTGAGTGCTTAGCACTTCATACTTTAGATTACTTAATTTGTTCAAAACTTAAGGCCACTATTTTCTTCCTCTTTCCTTCTACCTTTTTACCTTCATTTTTTTTATCTTAGGTTAAACCTTAGATTGGGACTTATTTTGCTGCATGCGGGTTTGGAGACGTTGTGAGCCTTCTGCCTTGCGGTCATGTTAGTCGCTTTCTCATGTGGATGCCTATTTTTATCTATTTCTTATTTATTTTTAGCTTACCTTATATTGTTATTTTATCTACTTTCCATGTTGTTATTTTGTTGTTATTTTATGCATTTCTTTATTTTTACCTTATTTATCTGATGGTCTGCTTAGCTAGGTTGTGGGGTTGGTTGTTGTCCGCCATAATGTCGCTCTTACGTTGTGGCGCGCTTACCTAGCTCACTCTCCTCTTTGAGTAACCTTCCCTTGGTTTTATTTATATTTACATTTTGTCTTGCCTTTTGTTTTATCTTGCTTGTTTGCTTATTTCATTACTTTTTACCTTGTAGTTTTTTATTTTATGACTTCTTGTAATTTATAATTCTCTGTAAGTGCTGGTTTTTTCTTGCTTTTAATTCTGTAGTTTTTTGAGTTATGAGTTATCTTTGTTTTTTTGACTTTTCTTGTATTTATTGCTTTTTGTTTTATTATATGTCTTCAGGTTGCCCTGATGAAGAACATGTTAATGTTCGAAACGTCGGCACAAGAGAAGTGAGTGAGTTTTCTTAGCCTTATCCTGATTCTTTCAATTATTATATCTTGAGGCTGATTTATTTATATCTTATATAACACTGGGATATAGTTTGACTATGGGGTTCTATGAAGACATAAGGCGGCAATATGGCAATGGTGTAAGAAAGGATTTAAAAACATGGAACCATAGTGCTGTGAAGTTAGGAAAGATTAGTGCAAGACGGATATTTTTACTGCAATGTCGTAAACACGGTCATTTTCCTGCGCATATTGTTAATTACTTCTCATCCTTGAATTCTCTTATCTCTGAAGGTAGCCCGTTTAATGGTAAGGTTAGTAATCTTGTAGGTGATTTTCGTTCAAGGGTTTTAAATATAGAAATCAAGGTCACTATTTGGAAGTTAGGTGACTTGGAAAGGTGTATACATGAAGTTAAAACCAGACTTCGGGGGGTCCTTCCACAAGCCCTGTTTACTGAATTTGAGCGGACTCAATCTATTGCTCAGCAATCTGTCTTTCAGAAATCTAGAAACACCCTACTCAATAAATTTGGTGAGCTTAAGAACAATGTGTTAGGTAGCCAAGTTGACGGGGATTGGGTGGGGAAATGTTTTGTTAATCGGTCTGCCACCGTGATCCCAGATAAGGTTATGGAAGTGTTGGCTCTCGGCGAAAAGTTTTCTCTACCTATTACAGACAAAACTTTCCCCCTCTACGATGTTATTGCTGATGTCGAGCTTGGTATCGGAGAAATTGAAGACGAAGAGGAGAAAAGGGTTGCTAGAGAGCGGTGTGTTAGTGTTATGACTAATTTTGGGCATCGTATCAAACACAATACTTCCATCAGTCCTGAAGACAGAGCTCTTTTTCAAAATTACCGACAGGCGAAAACCTTTCTTGACAATCACCCTGAGGTAGTTATCGTACGGGCAGACAAAGGCAACAAAACTGTCGCTATGGACACTGCTATGTATGATAAGCAAATGTTGGTGCTTCTTAGTGATTCAAAAACCTACAAAAAATATGGCCGTGATCCTACTTCTACCACACAGGATAAATGCAATGGTTTTGTGAAGGATTTGTTGGCCGGAGGCTGGATAAGTGCTATCACATGTAGTAAGTTATTAATATATAATAGTGTATCTCCTAAAGTTTATGGTCTACCTAAGATACATAAAGGATTCTCAAAGGAGGAGGGGGATCCTCTTCGCCCTATTGTCTGTTGCACTAACACTGCTTCCTACAATTTGTCTAAGTTTATGGCTGATATTTTGTCTAATATTACTATTGCACACGGTTTTGATTTACGGAACTCAGCTGAGTTTAAGAATAGCATAGAGCACCTTGTAGTAGGTCCTGACTGCATGATGATTTCTTTAGACGTTAAGGCTCTGTTTACCAACATTCCTTCTGATATAGTCATTAGGGTTATAAGAGAAAGATGGAATGAGATCAGAATGCATACTGAAATGCCCCTTGGTAAATTTATTGAAATTATGGAGTATCTTCTTACGTCTGGTTATTTATCATACAAAGGGCAAATCTATAAACAGATCTTTGGTTGTCAAATGGGCAGTCCACTGGCCGCAGTACTAGCGCGCATAGTTATGCATGATCTGATTTCATCTTGTGTTGCTCAGCTTGACTGCATTACATTTATTAAGGTATACATGGACGATACATTTATCATCATCCGTAGGGACAGTATTATTGAGGCTGTCAGAGTGTTTAACAAATATCATCGTCGTTTGGAGTTTACCGTTGAAGAGGAAGATGTGCAAGGTAAGCTGGCTTTTCTTGATATGACAGTGAGCCGTACAGAAACTGGTAGTCTTATCACCGACTGGTATCAAAAGCCCTGTTTTTCAGGGCGCATGCTTCCTTTTAACTCAGCACACCCATTATTTCAAAAGGTAAACTGTGCTTTAAACCTTATAAAACGGGTCACCACTCTCAGCCATGTTAGCCATCACCAGAAAAATAAGGAATTAGTATTTAATATCCTTAGGAATAACAAATATCCTGTTGGCCTTGTTAAGTCTCTTTGGAATAAGGCTAGTTATAATATTGGCCCACCTCCTATTCCGCAACCAGAGAATGGCGTTGATGATGGCCCAGGGAAAAAATTTTGTAAGCTCCCTTACATCAAAGGGGTGAGAAGCTTGCTAGGGTGTTGTGTCAGGCAAGTGGGAAGAAGTGTGCTTTTTATCCTAAGCGTAGGTTGGCAACACTGTTTACCCCCTTAAAGATAAAGTCCCTCATCAGCTTGAGTCTAGTGTCGTCTACAAAGCTAACTGTAACGACTGTGATACCTCTTATGTTGGTCATACCACTAGATACTTAAAAACGAGGGCTTACCAACATAGGGTCAATATACGTAAAGGGGAAAGGTATACAGCACTTGCTATTCATGCTTTGGATAAGAACCACTCTTTGACCTCGACAACGTTGAAATTTGTTGCAAGGAAAAAATGAGGACAAGTTAAAGTGGATGGAGATGTTTTATATTAGAGACACTAAAAATAGTTGTAATGCTCGTACCGATATTAGTGGAGTGCTTAGCACTTCATACTTTAGATTACTTAATTTGTTCAAAACTTAAGGCCACTATTTTCTTCCTCTTTCCTTCTACCTTTTTACCTTCATTTATTTTTATCTTAGGTTACACCTTAGATTGGGACTTATTTTGCTGCATTGCGGGTTTGGAGACGTTGTAAGCCTTCTGCCTTGCGGTCATGTTGGTTGCTTTCTCATGTGGATGCCTATTTTTATCTATTTCTTATTTATTTTTAGCTTACCTTATATTGTTATTTTATCTACTTTCCATGTTGTTATTTTGTTGTTATTTTATGCATTTCTTTATTTTTACCTTATTTATCTGATGGTCTGCTTAGCTAGGTTGAGGGGTTGGTTGTTGTCCGCCATAATGTCGCTCTTACGTTGTGGCGCGCTTACCTAGCTCACTCTCCTCTTTGAGTAACCTTCCCTTGGTTTTATTTATATTTACATTTTGTCTTGCCTTTTGTTTTATCTTGCTTGTTTGCTTATTTCATTACTTTTTACCTTGTAGTTTTTTATTTTATGACTTCTTGTAATTTATAATTCTCTGTAAGTGCTGGTTTTTTCTTGCTTTTAATTCTGTAGTTTTTTGAGTTATGAGTTATCTTTGTTTTTTTGACTTTTTTGTATTTATTGCTTTTTGTTTTATTATATGTCTTCAGGTTGCCCTGATGAAGAACATGTTAATGTTCGAAACGTCGGCACAAGAGAAGTGAGTGAGTTTTCTTAGCCTTATCCTGATCTTTTCAATATATATATATATATATATATATATATATATATATATATATATATATATATATATATAATATATATATATATATCTTCTCTAGATCACTGGTGGATGGAATTGCATTACACGGGGGATTTCATCTGTCCAATAATTCAATGGTGAATTCTAGAGGCGTTACTTCTGGGAGTTAAATCACCAAAGCTCCTTACTGGGTCGGACTGCGAAATATGACGTTGCGTGTATATTAAACAGAACATCCACATTACTCGTACTGGCTATGTCGGAAATTAAATTGATGGTTATTAAATGAAGCTAGAGTTAATTGTGAGGCTGATTAGTCTTGGCGTAAAATAAGATCTAAAATATTTTTACTCTAGACTTGAATTTTTACAAGAATGTTTTTGGTGATAATTTTATTAATTTTTGTAAGTTGGCTATAAAATTTGAAAAATTTTGTATTAACTTCCGTCAAAATTAGTATTAACTCGTCAAAATATAACTCTTGATCTCGGAAATTTTAGTTCTAATGTACCCAACAAATTACAGCTATAGTATAGCACACGGTTATAATCAGTTGACAGTGTAGGAAAATAATGCGAAGGAGCCAATGAGGTTAGTTCTAGATTTTAAATTCCGCCTACAATTTCATACCAGACCTACCTAATTAGTTCCTCAACCATATTTTCCTACGCTGTCAAATGGTTATAACCTTGTGCCAGAATGGAAAACAAACTCTGAATATTCTTACGGATATTTTCTCCCTGATTGTACGTCATATAAACTCCTTTACATGTATCACAGGTTATTTTACTCACCAATCGGTATTTTGTGTTTGGCTGATCCTAGGATTTTACCTAAGGTATTAGAGGGTTTGAAACTTACTTTTATATCGTCATGTTATATTATTTGGAATGTTCGTTCGGAAATTATAGCAACTGATCCACCTACCTACCTAGTGTTTGGGTTAGAATCTGGTTCTAATCTATTTTAAAAGCTTCGGAAATATTTCCGTAGGGAATAGCCCAAATATTAGAACATGACGATAGCTGGTAATGACTACGAATTATAATGAGTGCGTGTTAAAAGTGTTCAACTTTAAGGTTTTAAAAGTAATAGACTAAGGACGGTAAAGAAATTAAATTTGGAAGGATGAGTCGACTCATAATAATCTTTTAGCTTAAACCAATTATACATAATGATATAACAAAGGTTCTACGAAAAAATGAAAATAGCCTTGAAATGCTTCCTGTAAAGGAAGGTACCTCAGTGACGAGTAGACTTGACGGGGGTCTTGTCTTGCCCCCAAATATATAAAGCATAGAAGCAATAATTTACATCTCATAAATATAAACTTGTAGAATCAACATCAAACAAAGACTCAGCTATGACTCAAGTTGAATGAAATTAGACATACAGATCAAAGGCAAGCAAAAGGTATCTTCTTGTAATAAATTTGGATTATCTCCAACATTTATCAGATAGAAAATGTTCGATTTATGTAAATTGGCTAGTTATTGCATGAAACGACAAGTCTGCCAACCGTTATTTGTTTACAAACTGATTGGCCTCTAATTTGATCATTGATGCAAATCATAAATGATATATGGCGAGAGTCTAGGCCATTTTAACGCAACTGTACAGTAACGCGACAGTACATTCTAGCTACATCAAACATAGAGATATATACTAGAGATACTAGAGAGAGCATAGCCTATCTCAATACATTAAGAGGCCTGAAACATCTTGATTTGACAATAATTTTTTAAAGCTATTAGAATAAAACGCCCATTGCAATACTAAGTTGTTCTTCACTCGAAACCATAAGTAGAAACATATATATTTCATATAAGCCACAACTAAGGTTCCTAAATTATGTCATGTCAGAACTCTGTTTTTTTTTAGAGGAAGATCTTTTAAGAGTATCTGACATCGCACAGGCTCTGACGTGAAGAGTCAGGCTCTGAGGCAACATATAAAGATTTCCATTCCTCGCTTGAAAATCCTAGAGTACTTATCTGGGGGGGGGGGTGCATCCTAACTACATCCTAGCACCGATCTTCCTCCCTCTTTCTTACACTACTATCAATTAGTACGTTCACACACACACTCTAGATCCGCGGATCGTATAGAATACGTATGCAATACGGTCAACTAACTTCACAGTCGATCGAGTGATAACTGATCCCGCCAAAACATGGCGTCTTGTATAGTGAAGGTTCACTTTTGGTTATAAGGAAGTTTAAAACAAAAAATATATTAAATTAAATTGTGATTTCTTTGCATAACAATAAAGTTACACTAAAAAAAAATAATATTCCAAAAGTTATTTGATCAAAAACGGTTATATAGAAGTGAAATAAAAGTTCGACGAGAAGGTTATCCGTTAAATACGATCATCTCATGTCTAAAGGTACATACAGCGTATCGGGGGATTCATTTAGATTCCATCTCTCTAGTTCTAGCGTATGCGATCGTATCCCCTCCGTATGGTTCATACAGCTAAAATTACCGTATTGAGAGATCGTATTCTATACGATCCGCGGGGATCTAAAGTGTGTGTGAACGTACTGAATATATAAGCAGAGGTATTACCTAGGTAATAGGTGGGATCTAGTTGCTCTGGCGTGCCTCTGTAGAGTGGTATGAGCTACAGGACCCGCCCTCTGACTAACTACTGACTCCTTTGAATGTGTCTGAAACAGAAAAATAACCACAAAATTAAAAACAAAACAATGGAATTTTCATTTCTTTATAAAGCTTGTAATTGGTCAATAAGCAATTTAGAATAAATTGCCAATTAATAATAATTGGCTGAATTGGTTATTGATTGGTAATTGAATAAATTGGTTATTAAAATAACCATTTATTATTTTCAAGGAGTTAATACATAAAAATGTGACAAAAATCTATCACCCTCTTCTTTATTCAACGGCAAGCACTGATGATGGCCTCTTGTTAGGTTGAAAGCGCTTTGCTACAAAGAAATATATTTTTGTGGAGAGACTTCTTCCTCTTTTATTAAATACTAATAATAGTAGACAAGAATGCATACATTAACTAAACCATTGCTGAAACCTAACATTTCTATAATGAGGCGCAAATGAAAAACTTACAGTGTTTATTATTGTTAATCATAGAAATATTATTACTAGAGGAGCCCTATTGGTTGAATTTTGAAACTCCGAAAAAGTAACCTGACCACTTTCGCTAAATATATAATCAAACAATCAGTATAAAATGACTGTAACTTATATTAGACCAAGAGCCCAGGGGTGTTTTGTTAATAAAAAGGGTAATGGCTGGAATCGGTCTCAATTTTTCGTAAATACCTTCCTGAACAAGGATCTGCAATTCTGCCGACTCGTATCGGATGGGTGTCCCAGGCAGGACGCACTTTAGGGGTCAAAGGTTCTGCCTGGGACACCCATCCGATACGAGTCGGCAGAATTGCAGATCCTTGTTCAGGAAGGTATTTACGAAAAATTGAGACCGTTTCCAGCCATTACACTGTTTGTTAACTTGGGTGGTAAATTTGACCTGTAAAGTGCGTTCTGCCTGGGACGCCCATCCGATACGAGTCGGCAGAATTGCAGATCCTTGTTCAGGAAGGTATTTACGAAAAATTGAGACCGTTTCCAGCCATTACACTGTTTGTTAACTTGGGTGGTAAATTTGACATGTAAAGTGCGTTCTGCCTGGGACGCCCATCCGATACGAGTCGGCAGAATTGTAGATCCTTGTTCAGGAAGGTATTCACGAAAAATTGAGACCGGTTTCCAGCCATTACACTTCTTATTAACAAAACACCCCTGAGCTCTTGGTCTATTATTATTGTTAATCATAGAGATATTATCACTAGAGGAGCCCTATTGGTTAAATTTTGAAACATCGAAAAATTAACCTGACAACCTTCGCTAAATATATAATCAAGCAATTAGTATAAAATTACAGTAACTTATATAATAAAACGTTAAAAATCCAATTCAAAACAAAAACTATGTAAAGGAAAGCCGAAAAAAATTGATTTATTATAACCTTAACTCACTCTTGAAGGAGGTTTCAAGAGCCATTTTTTCCAGACTTTCTTTCCGATGTGTTTTTTATTAATCATCAGGGTAAACTGACTATAACATAACAGGAATGTGTAAGAAATACATTTTTCCGAATCTTCAAATACTAGGTTTGTTGAAATTACTTAAAACGAGCCGCTGATTAAACTTTTTTTTCGTGTGCACTACTTAACTTAGTACATTTTTGTAAATGATATTTGTTTTTCCTTCAAATATTAATTGTAATTAGTAATTTAACAAATTTAACCTAAATCTTTTTTGAATGTAATAAAAGCAATCGTAATTTTAAAGCAATACACTGTCGTCTGTATGTTCTTCAAACTCTTAATAAAAACAAGTGGTTTACCTTTACTATAGTTTCTTTTTCTTTAACTAAATTATTATAACAATTATTTAAAAGAATTTAAAACAAAATTATTAAACTATCACGTACATATTAAAGTATGAAAACACGATAAAATGTAAAATTCGCCTAATGTTATCAGGGTTGCCAATAACATTAAATAAAAAAACCTAAATCCGAAAAGGCGCATGCGCAGTTACTCTAATGTTAGCTATTTTTTATTTTTGAGCCAGCTATTATTTTTGATCGGGCAGGTCTGAATTTTTTTTGATACTGACAAGTGTCAGTATAGTAGTTTCCCCACTTATTTATTTATTTATTTACATACTTGAGGTTACTATATTACAAAGTTTCTCAATTGTCAAAATTTTACAAATAAATGACAAGAACAAAACAAGAAAACAAATAGATTATAAATTATTAAATAGACTGCATAAACATAGGCAGCATAACTTGAAAACAAACTTGATTAAAAAAAAAAAAAAAGCATAACATTACATGAGAAACACTAAAAACATTTAAGGTGGGAATACTAAATCATCAGCTAAAAATTCGTTAACATTATAGTAGGCTTTCTCAAGCAACAATGTTTTAATGCTTTTTTTTGAAATTTTTGGGTGGAAGTTCAACTATTGAAGCTGGTAATTTATTAAAGCACCTTATTCCATTAAAATTTGGGGACTGATGTGATTTAAACTTGGTTTATATATTACTAAAGTTCCATCCCTTCCCAAAAATCCCCCACCTCTGCCCTCACACCTACATGACCCTAACCTCATACGCAAATTTTTCTTTTGGAAATTAGCTAAATATCCTAGAATAGTGAACGAATGAAAATCACAGTAGTGTAAAAGTGATGACTCACCATCCATTTAGCTGTGATCCAGTCGCATTGCTTGCTAATAGATAAAGGACTCTAATATAGCAAACAGTCTTTCATTTTGTTTTAATTTACAGGTTTGGAACGACAATTATTGCACATAAGTCCAAAAACTCACAGCCAGAGAGTAAATTGACTTCATAAAAGTTAAATTACATAAGAGCATAATATCTTATTTAGTTATGGGCACTATGACATCAGAATTTATAATTAAAATAAAATGAAGAGGACTCAGGTTAGGCAATTTTGAAGCAAAAAAATTGTTAAATAGATTTGAATAAAATCTTTTTCAAGCACAAATCGTCATTCATATATTTGAATAATTTAACGGACGTACTAGTAAATAGAGACAGGTTATTGAAGTGTGTATAAAAGAGAATGAAAAAGAGTGTATGAAAAACAATTCCTTTGATAATAATCGGTAATTCCAGTTAGGAATGAAAATCTCTTTGATAAAAATCTATATTTGCAGTTATAGGAATAAGAATCTTGTTGATAAGAATCGATACTCGCTGTTATAGGAATAAGAATCTTGTTGATAAGAATCGATACTCGATGTTATAGGAATAAGAATCTTGTTGATAAGAATCGATATTTCCTTTATAGGAATAAGAATCGATACTCGCTGCTATAGAAATAAGAATCTCGTTAATAAGAATCGATATTTCCTTTATAGGAATAAGAATCGATATTTCCTTTATAGGAATAAGAATCTCGTTGATAAGAATCGATACTCGCTGTTATAGGAATAAGAATCTCGTTGATAAGAATCGATATTTGCTGTTATATGAATAAAAATCTCGTTGATAAGAATCGATATTTACTGTTATAGGAAAAAGAATCGATATTTCCTTTATAGGAATAAGAATCTCGTTGATAAGAATCGATATTTCCTTTATAGGAATAATAACATCGTTGATAAGAATTGATACTTGCTGTTATATGAATAAGAATTGATACTTGCTGTTATAGGAATAAGAATCACGTTGATAAGAATCGATATTTGCTGTTATATGAATATGAATCTTGTTAATAAGAATCGATACTTGCTGTTACTGGAATAAGAATCGATACTTGCTGTTACTGGAATAAGAATCTCGTTAATTAGAATCGCTATTTGCTGTTATTAATAAAAATTTGGAGAAGCTCACTCACTATGAATATAATTAACACAAAATTAGTAATAATAGAAGAAAATCAATTTGGAAAATTATAAAAAAAATATTACAAAATTGCACACGTAAGAGAACACAAACATATTTTTTTTTGTAAACTTAAGACTTAATAATAATTAATAAATATAACAAGACATTTACAACAAATAATCTAAAAACATTATTTAATTTCCCTCAAAGTTATTACTTATAGTGAAAACATGAATGCTAACAGCAATATGAAGAAATTAAAACTATAACATGTTAATTTAGAACTTGCTAGAGATGAACAAATATATTCATTAACTAATAGATGCACCGTCACGTACTGAGATGGTTTACGGAAATACGGCTATGAACTGGGGTACAGCTATTCTTCTTCTAGATTTAAAGATAAATAAATTTAAAGAATATATTAATAGTCTGCGCAATAAAGAAAAAATAAAGGTTACTTGGAGTAAAAGGAATAAGAATCTCGTTGATAAGAATCGATATTTGCTGTTATAGGAATAGGAATCTCGTTGATAAGAATCAACGACATAAATTTACGTTAAGTGAAATTTAATATAAAACTACGCAAGTAGTTTAAAATTGGTCTCTGTGCGCAAATGAAGAAAAATAAAGGTTATTTTGAGTTAAAAAATCGGGCACGGCGTATCTCGGATTTTTCCTCGACACATCGGATTCTCTTCTACTTCACTCGCTTCGCTTGTCCTCAGATAGTAATTATTAAATTAGTTTAGTTTAAAAACGTATACAAGTCATTCGATAAAATACTTAACAAATGCTCATAATGAGAGGAATCTTATAAATGACTACATGAATGCCAAATCTCAAATCTGTGGAAACATTTTTCTGCGTTTTATGATTTTTCCAAATTCATAATACACTATTTTGGTAATTAACGTCATATAAATTATTTTATCTCCAGTCGGTGTATAATGTAAAATTTATTGACTAGTTTTTAGGGAGTAAAGAAGCACTTTTCACTCCCAAGGGAGAAAAAGTTACTTTTCATTCCCAAGGGAGAAAAAGTTACTTTTCATTCCCAAGGGAGAAAAAGTTACTTTTAACTCCCTTAGGAGTAAAAAGTAACTTTTTCTCCCTTGGGAATAAATGTGTTTCCTATTATTGGATTATTAGACCCAATTATATCAATTTGTTTGGAGAGTGCGGTATTCTCTAAATTTATACAGGTGACCGATCAATTTCTGTAACTTTCCCGGGGGTGGGTGGCACCCCCAAAATATATATGGGGCACCCGACCAAAAAAAAAAAAATTATTGGCTCAAAATCTGTTTCAGGTCAATAGAAGTTTTTTGAAGCAATAAAAAATATTTCTTAGGTGGCAGCCCCCCTAAATATATAAGATGAAATATATAATAATATAATATAATGCCCGTTCAGAGCCTTGCGGCCCATCAGGGATAATCCCTGCGGGAACCACCTCGGGTGGTAGTAGCAACCGTTACGCTCTAAGTGAATTCTTAAGTTGGCGATAATTTATCTAAACAATAATCTTCTATAAACTGAGAGCGTAACCTGGGATGCGAACCCTAGACCTCAATGGGTGTCAAAGGTCAGTGTAAAGACTAACGCCTTAACGACCTCGGCCACGGAGGCGATCTATAATATATAAGATAAAAAGATAAAATCTTGTATGCACCTTGGGAGTAAAATGATATTTTCCTCTCGCAATTACCTTCCTCGGATTCGCCTCGGGAGTTAATAGTCATAACTCCTTCGGCTTTGCTGCGGGAGGAAAACACATAAATCTCTCGGCTTTGCCTCGGGACTTAAATAAATACTGTAGTACGCCTTAGGAACCAACTAACTGCTCAGGGGAATAATGTCATTCTTTACTCCCTTGGTGCATAAATAACTATTCCTGATTGCACAACTAGATCAATAGATGGATTTTTTTACCGATTTTCTTCAACTCTCTAGCAAAAACACGCACACACACACACACAGAGAGACATTCAGGAATTAAATATAATGAGAAAGCTGATTCATTAGCAAAAAAGGCCAGTGAAGACGATTCACTTCTAATCAGCTACAATTACTACCAGAAATCGTACTTATGAAAAGCATTGAATGGCCGAAGCTTCATCACGTGGAATCAGGAGTGGATAAATTCAGAAAGTGGCCAAATTACAAAATTATTTTTTCCTTCAATCAAGAAAAGACAAAAGTTTGGAGTATGGGCTTACACGTATAAACTTACCATGTTTCTAACCGAACATGGTAAATTTAAGCATTACTTAAAACGATTTAACTTAACCGAATCTAGCAATTGCGGTTGTGGAAACGACGAACAAACAGTAAACCACTTAATAAATTATTGTCCTCTACTAGATAGAGAAAGATCATTACTAATGCAGCAATCAATGACTCTCGGACTTAACTGGCCTCTTCAACATTATCAGTTACTATCAAAAGACCTTAAAACACACTTTATTCAATTTATTGAGGCAATTGATTTAGATAAACTATGACCAAAATAAAATTAATATATATTATTTATATTAATTTACATTATATTAATATTATATTAATATAATATTATTATTTTTCATAAGATACAAATATATCGAAAACAGGAAAAACACAAGACATTAAATTTAAAAGAAAATTATTGTTCAGAAGATTCAAAATTTTACTGTAGGAAGAAAAGAACAGCCGAAAAAAAACATTTCTCAAAAAGAACGAAGTAATGTTCAAATATCTATTGTTTTCAAAAGCATGTAGTATTTATATGGGACATGCTGATAATATACGGCCTTTTAGTAGGGTCACTACTAAAAGGAAAACTTAAAAAAAAAAAAACACAGACAGACAAATTTGTAAAAAATAGTCAGGTCTTAAAAACCTGTACGAATATTTCAGGTGATATCCTTATTTCAGATTTTTTGCTGTATAACACAATACTTTTTCTATATGCCTACGGTATAAATGGGAAAAAGCAAACAAAAGCAAAGCTAAATATTTTTAAAAAACAAATTTATATTTTTCCTCAATGATAGAAAAGTATTGAGCTTGCACTTAATACGGTTGGGAAAAGTTCCGAGGTATCCCGCACCAAATTTTTTTTTAAATTTTGAATACAAAACTTGAATTAAACAAAACTAATAAGTATAGAAATACGTATTAGTTTTGTTAAGTTGTTAAGTTGTTAGTTGTTAAGAATAACAACTATTGTAAGAGGGATTAATAAAATCGTAAACTACAAGCGGAATAAAATGTACTGAGCAACTTGTCTATGATGCGAAATGAAACATTTCGATAAACCCTAACATGACTCAACCGCGTGTCTGCTCAAAAACCAATACGCAAGCAAAAATATTAAAATAGAGAAAATAACGAATATTAGTCCGCAACTATTTCAAATTCTCAGTGTTAGGAGTGACGTCACAAGGAAAGCTTACTGTCACTTGCTTCCCCACTTATTTCAATACTAGAGGTTTAAATTTTGAAACATTAAAAAAGTTACCTGACAACCTTCGTTAAAATATAATCAAATAATCAGTACAAAATTACAATAACTTATACAGTAGAACGTTAAAAATACAAAACAAAACATAATCAATTTTTTTTTATTTCGGTGCGTGCAGCCGAAATCAATTGATTTATTATAACCTTACCTCCCGCTTGAAAGAGGTTTTTTAATGAGGTTACACAGTGCCCCTGAGAGCCCCAAAATGATGTTTCAGGCCACTTAATGGGCTATACCTGCTCTAGTATATATCTGTATGGTATCACTAACATAGGATACCATAAAACAACTAAAATTTACTTTTGACAATAAGAAGAAAATGGAGGACTTGCGAAAACATAACTTAAGTGTTTTTTGAGTTTTATGATAACACAAAACAGGTAACACAAAACAGGTAACACAAAAGATTGCGTAGACAACCACGACTTAAAATTAACAAACGATTTTCAATTCTGGCAATACATTTCTCAATACTAAAATAAATCGAAATAATAAAAATACAAAAAACAACAATAAATAACACCCAAATAAATTAAAATTTTCAATAAAAAATATTCCAATATGATTTACTGCGACATTATAAACTTAATTACGAACTTTAACAAAAAAATCCAAATAAAGAATGTTAAGTCCCCGCACTAGAAACTCGAATGACTTATAAAGCTGGTAAGTTTAGATAAACTAGTAGGCATTTCTCACTATGGAATCCACTTATTTCATTAGCAGCAAATTACCTAAAACCCTTGACCTGTCTTCGTACTCCGTATATAGAAAAATAAGTTAAAAATGGTTTTTATAACTTTTTTTTTTAAAATCCAAAAAAGAATGTCTACTTGTTCGTATGTTCCGCGCTTATAATCAGAAAGTGGAATGAATAATCCGAATCTTATCGTTTTCGGAGGCCAGATGTTCGTTTCTCGTTAAACCGTTCGGTAAAGAAATACGTTGCAACGTTTAGAGATTATTCTTACAGCAACCTCTCATATCGATTCACAAATCGTGAACTTTTTTAAAACAAAGGTTGTGTCCAATAGGTAATAAAAAACGACGATAAATGCAATTATTATTATTAATCGTTGTTTTTTTATTACCAACCTTCTTTTAAATTGATAACTGCAATATCAAAAGATATTACAGCAAAGGGTATCTGTTTCTGTCAAGTCTTTCGACATTCGAAATCACAATGCAGTGTGCGATTTCGAATTGTCATGCAGCAGTTATGCTTATAGTTTTAAAATTTTAACCAAGAAGAATTATTTTACACGAAAATAAATTCCTTTCTTGCATCAGCTTCGATTGTTTGTTTTGTTGTTTTCTTAATCAATTGCAGCCCTTAAAATTAAGCAAGAGGTCCCTACTTCCTTTCTTGCATCAGCTTCGATCGTTTGTTTTGTTCTTTTTTTCAATCAATTGCAGCCCTTAAAATTAAGAAAGAGATCCCTCACTTCCTTTATTGCATCAGCTTCGATCGTTTGTTTTGTTGTTTTTTCAATCAATTGCAGTCCTTAAAATTAAGCAAAAGATCCCTTACTTCCTTTATTGCATCAGCTTCGATCGTTTGTTTCGATGTTTTTTAATCAATTGCAGCCCTTATAATTAAGATAGAGATCCCTCACTTCCTTTATTGCATCAGCTTCGATCGTTTGTTTTGTTGTTTTTTCAATCAATTGCAGCCCTTAAAATTAAGCAAGAGATCCCTTACTTCCTTTCTTGCATCAGCTTCGATCGTTTGTTTTGTTGTTTTTTCAATCAATTGCAGCCCTTAAAATTAAGCAAGATATCCCTTACTTCCTTTATTGCATCAGCTTCGATCGTTTGTTTTGTTGTTTTTTCAATCAATTGCAGCCCTTAAAATTAAGCAAGAGATCCCTCACTTCCTTTATTGCATCAGTTTCGATCGTTTGTTTCGATGTTTTTTAATCAATTGCAGCTCTTAAAATTAAGCAAGAGATCCCTCACTTCCTTTCTTGCATTAGCTTCGATCGTTTGTTTTGTTGTTTTTTCAATCAATTGCAGCCCTTAAAATTAAGCAAGAGATCCCTCACTTCCTTTATTGCATCAGCTTCGATCGTTTGTTTTATTGTTTTCTTAATCAATTGCAGCTCTTAAAATTAAGCAAGAGATCCCTCACTTCCTTTCTTGCATTAGCTTCGATCGTTTGTTTTGTTGTTTTTTCAATCAATTGCAGTCCTTAAAATTAAGCAAGAGATCCCTCACTTCCTTTCTTGCATCAGCTTCGATCGTTTGTTTTGTTGTTTTTTTCAATCAATTGCAGCTCTTAAAATATTTAAAACGTATGAGAAAGCGGCCGTAAGCTATATAACCTTTTACATAGCCGTTAATTTTACATTATAAAACATTAACACTGCACATAAAGATCATAAAGAAATACTGTTTGAAAAACTTGAATGGACTTAAACTATTTCTATATTGGTTCCTTGACCGATATATAAACCATGCGGATCAACGGCCAACTACTTCGTATATTCTCATTGACAACAGTCACGTATAAACGACAAGCTGAAACAAATGAAAAAGAACTGATTAAATATACTTATTCCTATCAACTGTGAGATAAAGTTAAAAAATAATAAGAACTGATTAAATATACCTATTCCTATCAACTGTGAGATAAAGTTAAACAAAATAATAAGAACTGATTAAATATACCTATTCCTATCAACTGTGAGATAAAGTTAAATAAAAAAGATAAGAACTGATTAAATATACTTATTCCTATCAACTGTGAGATAAAATTAAACAAAATAATAAGAACTGATTAAATATACCTATTCCTATCAACTGTGAGATAAAGTTAAACAAAATAATAAGAACTGATTAAATATATTTTTCCTATCAACTGAGAGATAAAATTAAACAAAATAATAAGAACTGATTAAATATACTTATTCCTATCAACTGTGAAATAAAATTAAACAAAATAATAAGAACTGATTAAATATATTTATTCCTATCAACTGAGAGATAAAATTAAACAAAATAATAAGAACTGATTAAATATACTTATTTCTATCAACTGTAAGACAAACTTGATCAAATTAAAAAGGTCCTCGGAACTTTTCTTCATTACATCGGATTCGCTACGCTCATCCTCCCTGCTTTGGTTTTCATTTGTTTGTGCTCAAAATATACAAAAATATACTTCGCTAAGTATACTGCGGCGTATTCTCGGACTTGCTTCGCTCGTCCTCAGATAATAAATGCATCCGTTTCATTCTCACCGGTCACCTATAATGCAGCATTGAGCGTGGTCAGTGCTGAGAGTTTCGTATTGAAACGAAACGTATCCTTTGAAAAAGGTTTATACTTGCACCAAATTTAAATTTATTTTTCTGATTTTTCACAATTTTCATAAAATTGTACACAAGTCATTTAATAAGAATGTAACTAATGGTGATAATGAGATAAAACTAGGCACATGTGTTAGTCATATAAAAGGCCACATGCGTGTCTAATCTCAACTCCATCCCATCATTTTTCCGCGTTTAATGATTTTTCAAAAAAAAAAAATGTCTAAGTAATTATTGAGGATTAATGACGTAAAAAAAGTATTTCCCGAGTAGCACAAATAAAAAAAAATAAAAAATAAAATGCCCGTTTTAGGGCCTTTCGGCCCATCAGGGTATTCACCCTGCGGGAACCACCTCAGGTGGGTAGCATCTACTACACTCTAAGAATTATTTAAAGTTGGCGAAATCTGTTTAATACAAATAATATTCATAAAATCTTAGAGCATAGCCCGGGCTGCGAACCCGGGACCTCCGGTGCCGAAATCGAACGCCTTTACGATCACGGCCACGGAGGCAGAAATAGCGAACAAAAATTTCAACTCTACAGCATAAATACACGAGGAGCTACGATAAACACACACACACACATACAGACAGATAACTCTGTAAAAACCACTCAGGAGGTCTTAAAAACACCTACAACGGATAATTCCGGTGACATCCCGTTTTCGGATGTTTTTGCAAACACAATACTTCTCCTATACACGTATATATATACCTACGGCATAAATGAGGAAAAATAAAAGTAACCGGCCGAATCACTGGATTTGGAAACGTAAAAGACGCATCTTGTATCGAATCCTGTTTAGTTACATTCGATTCAGACCCCCAACAAATTTAAATACAACCTAACTTCTAGTAAATACATTTATAGTATATACTTAAAAATTTATAAAAACTCATAATAATAAATGAAGTATAAAATACGGGCCTTCGGCCCGTAGCCGCTACGCGGTCTCGGCGCTTCGCGCCTCGTCCGCTCCGCGGCGTCGGCCTACCGGGCCGCTTCGCGGCCCGGGGCCCCCCTGTGGCCGCTTCGCGGCCACATGTTGTTGTTTTGTATGATGTGTTGTTCATTATTGTTCTTGTTACATGGCATTTTGCCATGTACCTAGCGAATTTTCACCGCCTCTCCACACAGGCCCGCTTCGCGGCCTGAGAGGCTTCTCACAAATTTGATTTTACTAATTAAGATTTATTAATACTTTAATATTAGTAGTATGCTATAATATTAAAACTAACAAGCATTATAACAAAAATATATTCATGATTTATGTTTTAAATAAAAATACCGTTTCCGTCACTTAGGATCATAGATAAACAATATTAACATAGATGGCTCACTCAAAGATTTAAAAAAATAGTTGATGGGATGCAGGAGGCTCAAGTAGTACAGTCTAGTGGTGACAGCGTGAAACTGTCACATATTTTTATTTCTGACATTTTATTTATTTATTTTTATTCAACCAAACAACGAGCTGTTGAGGGTAATCAAGTAATATGTTGTTTCCTTTACTTCTCCATTTGCGCCAACCCGAGATGTTATACTCAGATAGCAAATTTAAATGTTAAGTCTAAAAAACTAAATATGAAATATTGTTATTTTTTTTAAGAAAACGATGGTGCTGCTTCGCGTGATGAGGCCCCCAAGTTTTATTAAACAAAAATACATCGCGAATACTACAGCATACCATAGATCTTTGTTTACTTTTATTTTATTTTACTAAACGATTGGCAACTGTTTGTTTTTAAAAAATACTACAGCAAATCTAGTAGAGAATAGAGCAAATCTATTTTTACTACTAGCGGTATTCAAGACTCTAGTGATGAGGCCCCCAACTTAAATCATAAACACAAACTTGTCAATTGAGTGTTCCTACTACACTCGGGAGTGAACCATCTATCTTAGGATTGTCTGATTGAGCTGAAACCGGTCGCAATCGTTTTAGAATGACTTCGACCATATAAAGACTACTTCGAGGTTCTTCCGCTTTACGGGCCTGCTTTGCTCGGCGTGGTTTAGTGGAAGCCATTTTTGTCCTGTCTCTCTGGGACAACAGGCTTACCAGGATGGAGCAAGAGGTAGAGGTCCATCTTTTATACTATACCCACCCTCTAACACTACTAAACCTAACAGATATCGTACAAGTATTTGACCTAGACGTATACATATATACAACATTATATATATATATATATATATATATACCTATATATATATCTACCTAAACACGAAATACCTTGTTTTAAAGCCATTTCAAGTTTCAAAAAAAATTTTTTTCATGACGTCATAACTTTCGTTGATGACGTCATAATGTTTTTATAAACAATAGGCCTCGTAACCCCCACAACATCTCGCGATTTGCAAAGTTTCGTTTCAATTTGACAACGCCTTCGAGAGTTATCGTTCCCATACGAAAGGGTAGAAACTCTTACATAAAATATATATATATATATATATATATATATATATATATATATATATATATATATATATATATATATATATAATATATAATACATATATAAATATAAACTTTTTTTTGTTATCAGGAAGCCAATAGGAACCGATTCCACTCACTCCCACCCTCAACTTCCGTCATCCGAACAACCTCATAAGCGTCATTTTCATAATGAAAATTCGCTAAAACGGGCCTTCGGCCCGTAGCCGCTACGCGGCCTCGGCGCTTCGCGCCTCGTCCGCTCCGCGGCGTCGGCCCGGGGGGCCTCCCAGTAGCCGCTTCGCGACCACATTGTTGTTGTTTTGTATTATCTATGGTTTCATTATCGTTTCTTGTTACATGGCATTTTGCCACGTATTTAGCGAATTTTCACAGCCTCGTTTCACAGGCCCGCTTTGCGGGTCTGAGAGTCTTTCTTACATATTTGATTTTATTAATCCTCTATTATTAATAGTAAGCAATAATATTACAGTTAACAAGCAATATAAGAAAATAATAAGTATATTTAAATACATAACTAATACGTTTTTTATAGAGGTATAAAGAATACAAGAAAAAAATCCACACGTTGCAACTGTTGAAGTAACCTTGTATTAAGGGTAAGAAAAGATTATAGTTTCATCTTTCATCAGTTTTAGTAATCGTCCACCATACAAAAGGGTATTAACTCTTACATACATTTATGATTGTTTATGCAATTTAAAGAAAAATGTCAAATTTTTTTCGTAAACAAATTGTTTATTTGAGTATAATCTTTAGGTTGAAAAAAATATATTCATGATTTTTTAAAATAAAAATACCGTTTTCGTCACTTAGAATTGTCCGATTGAGCTGAAACCGATCGCAATCGTTTTAGAATGACTTCAACCATATAAAGACTACCTCGAGGTTCTTGCTCTTTACAGGCCTGCTTAGCTCGGCGTGAATCAGTGGAAGCCATTTTTGTCCTGCCTCTCTGGGACAGTAAGGTTACCAGGATGGAGCAAGAGGTAGAGGCCCCTCTTTTATACAATATCCCCAACCTCTAACACTACTGAACCCAATAGATATCGTACAAGTATTTGACCTGGATGTATACATATATACAACATTATATATATATATATATATATATATATATATATATATATATATATATATATATATATATATTATAATATATATATATATATATATGTATATGTATACTGTTTGCGCCATTTGTGATGGTTCGATTCAGCTGAAATTGGTCTTAATCGATTCAGCTAGCCGTCTACTTAAACACGAAATACCTTGTTTAAAAGCCATTTCAAGTTTCAAAAAAAATTTTTTTTCATGACGTCATAACTTTGATTGATGACGTCATAATGATTTTATAAACAATTGGCCTCGTAACCTCCACAACATCTCGCGGTTTGCAAAATTTCGTTTTAATTTGGGAACACCTTCAAGAGTTATCGTTCGCCATACGAAAGGGTAGAAACTCTTACATAATATATATATATATATATATATATATATATATATATATATAAATAAACTTTTTTGGGACATATATTTTTGTTATCAGGAAGCCAATAGGAACCGATTCCACTCACTCCCACTCTCAACTTCCGTCATCCGAACAACCTCATATGCGTCATTTTCATAATGAAAATTCGCTAAAACAAGCACAATTAATATCAACTTACATTGTACAAGTCAGAAATATAAATTTAATATTTCTTAATTTTATGACTTTATTTAATATTTAAATTAAGTCATAAAAGTCATTCATAAAAGCCAAGTAATAAAGCTCAATGGAAGATTAATTTTAATTTTAAGCACCAACAAGTGCTTCTTTATGATATTTATAAAATATTATGACATAAACAGCATTTATTACATATTATATATTTTTTACATAAAAATACAAATTATCTACAAAATATTTTTAAAGCTTTATAATTATTTAAGTTACACAAGTATTTACAAGTAAGATTAAACATTTAGGACGAAAAGACTTGAAAAATTACTTAATTAAATTAATATAATTTATTCAGAGTCTACCAAATAGAACAACTTAATTTAACCTGTTATTAAAGTAAGTTAATTTCAGTCAAGAATAAAATGTAGACTAACATTACCAGTGAACAGTTTTGTACATCTTTTGATACACTAAACAAAAAGAAGCAATAATGGACTGTAAAAAAACAATGTAACTAGTAAAAAGGTTTATAAAAGAAGACAGCAGTCAAAATATAGTTGAAAAACAACTACCGAGCTTTCAACCAGGGATCCTGGTCGTCATCAGGGTAAATAGATTTATTAAAACATAAACAACAAGACTATACAGTCTGTCGTTTAGTTTAAAAATCCCCAAGGTCATAAGTATTTTGGAAATTGACCAATCAGAGAAGCCGCTGCCAACCTGTTACTTAAAAAGAGAAAAAAAATCCCTACCACAATAACCGCTGTAGGGAAAAAACCTTCTTCCCGGCACTCATTCACTTTGTTTGTGGTTCTTCTTTTGATTAAATCGTTTTGAAAACTACATTCAAATTAATCTTTAAAATGATATTTTAAAATAAAACTACACAAAAGAAATGTGAAAAATCTTCGCCAAGAAAATACGGGTAAAATAACCTGATTTGTTTACATAGTTTTTTCCCGCTCCCTTCTTGCAGGGATTTTTTTTCTTAAGAATCAGTGGTGTCTAAACTGACCTGTCAAGATTTTTAAACTAAACGATAGACTCTAAACATTAAACTAAATGAATGAATGAATGAATGAATGAATATATATATATATATATATATATATATATATATATATATATATATATATTACTAAATGATTTCTACTCTAATGTAAAAAAACTATAAACAATTATCATTTTAACCAGGATTGTTTTTAAGCACGGAAACACGCATCCAAAAAAAAATCGTCCGACATGCGGACCACCGCGCCAGAATTATTTAGTAGTTATAAACTTATATAGTGTAAAAAACTTTAAACAATAATCATTCTAATCAGGATTGTTGTAAAGCACGGAAACACGCATCCCAAAGGAAATTCGTTCAAGATGCGGACCACCGCGCCAGAATTATTGTTATTTTATGTATTGTTTACTAATTATTATTTATTATGTGTATATTGACCATTATCCGGCCTTAAAATATTAGGTAACCACAAACTATGTGATAAATAAATAAACAAATAACCTGAGCAGTAGCGTCAGGTTATTTGATTTTGTCGATTTTTTTTAAAGAAAATGCACAATTAGTTGCATAAACTGAGTTTCAATGAGTGCAAATAATGCTATGCTGTGTAGTGTATAATGTATGGGATAAATATGCGCATTTTCTTTGAAAAATTCGAAAAAACTAAACAACAAGTTGTGACTTACAGCTGAGGTTAATGATTAATTAATAATTAATGGTAATTAATGATATACCGAAAATTTAAGAAAGCGCAAATTTCAAAGAGAATTCGCCAGGCTTGCAGACATCCGCAACAGAATTATTTATCTTTTTAATCCATTAGCACTTCTTAGAGAATAATAAATATTAACTAAATTCACTAAGTCAATCACTTGAGTTTGATCAATATAAAATAATCAATTCATTTTGTCCTATACAATGAAACAAAACGAGTACAATATATAATTTATAAAAAAAACACAAAGGAACAATATAAACAATAGAATATCATTTTACATGAAAATATAATAAACTTAAACTTGCATCTAAACAATAGACAACATCAAATACACGAATTTGAGAAACAACAGTATCAATGTATTTTTCCAGTATCAAACCATACAGGTCGAGTTTGACTAACACCATGCTCATTAGATATAGAGCATCGACAGCATGAATGCAGTAATAAAATATCTCCACCATTAATAAAATATATGTACCTCCATTTTATTCAGTTTTTTCTCGCTTAACAAGGACATAAATTTTATTCTTAGCGAACTTTTATCGGGAAAATTCGTAAATAAGATAGATAGCATGACCGGTATATATATGTATATATATATATATATAATATATATATATATATATATATATATATATTATAATATATATATATATATATAATATATATATATATATATATATATATATATATATATATTCTTCATCATACACTCTTCCATAAAATCGACCTCCTTCCCACTTCTCCCCTCCATGACCCCAATCACATAAGGTCATTTATTCTTTGAAAATTCGCTAAAATGCAACAAAAACAGTCCGGAGTTCATTTTCACATCCAGATGTAAAAAGATAAATTCACAATAAATTCAACAAGGACATAAATTTTATTCTTAGCGAACTTTTATCGGGAAAATTCGTAAATAAGATAGATAGCATGACCGGTATATAATGTATATATATATATATATATATATATATATATATATATATATATATATATATATATATATATATAATCTGAAAAAGTAGTATACTAAGTACACTAATTGTTATATACTAACTGTAATTTACAAAGTATAAGTCGACCTACTTTTTCTAGTTTTAGCGAATTTTCATTATGAAAATGACGCTTATGAGGTTGTTCGGATGACGGAAGTTGAGGGTGGGAGTGAGTGGGATCGGTTCCTATTGGCTTCCTGATAACAAAAATATATGTCCGAAAAAAGTTTATATATATATATTATATATATTATATATATATTATATATATATATAATATATATATAATATATATATATATATGTATATATATATATATGTATGTAAGAGTTTCTACCTTTCGTATGGCGAACGATAACTCTCGAAGGCGTTCTCAAATTGAAACGAAACTTTGCAAATCGCGAGATGTTGAGGAGGTTACGAGGCCTATTGTTTATAAAAACATTATGACGTCATCAACCAAAGTTATGACGTCATGAAAAAATTTTTTTTTGAAACTTAAAATGGCTTTAAAACAAGGTATCTAGTATTTGGGTAGACGGCTAGCTGAATCGATTAAGACCAATTTCAGCTCAATCGAACCATCACAAATGGCGCAAATGGTATACATATATATATATAATCTTGTATATATGTATACGTCTAGGTCAAAGACTCGTACGATATCTGTTGGGTTCAGTAGTGTTAGAGGTGGGGATATAGTATAAAAGAGAGACTCTACCTCTTGCTCCATCATGGTAAGCCTACTGTCCCAGAGAGGCAGGGCAAAAATGGCTTCCACTAAACCACGCCGAGCTAAGCAGACCGTAAAGAGGAAGAACATCGAAGTAGTCTTTATATGGTCGAAGTTATTCTAAAACGAATGCGACCAGTTTCAGCTCAATCGGACAATCCTAAGTGACGCAAACGGTATTTTTATTTTAAATAATCATGAATATATTTTTTCAACCTTAAGATTTTACTCAAATAAACAATTTGTTTACAAAACAAATTTGACATTTTTCTTTAAATTCTATAAACAATCATAAATGTAAGTAAGAGTTTATACCCTTTTGTATAGTGGACGATAACTAAAGCTGATGAAAGATGGAACTATAATCTTTTCTTTAAAGCCTCTCAGGCCCGCGAAGCGGGCCTGTGAAACGAGGCTGTGAAAATTCGCTAAATACGTGGCAAAATGCCATGTAACAAGAAACTATGGTGAAACCATACATAATACAAAACAACAACAATGTGACCGCGAAGCGGTCACTGGGAGGCCCCCCGGGCCGCGAAGCGGCCCGGCGGGCCGACGCCGCGGAGCGGACGAGGCGCGAAGCGCCGAGGCCGCGTAGCGGCTACGGGCCGAAGGCCCGTATTTTATTTTGACAAAGCTTAATATTAGGTTAAGTATATGGTATACTTTTATTATTTTATTATACTATGTATATCACTTTTTACATTTTCTTAGGACTTTTATACAAAGTATACAAATTCGACATATCTTAGTAGTAGGCTTCTGTAATAATATTTTTCTAATCTTCATTAGAGTCAAAAATTTGAAAAAATCACAAAAGAAAATCTATATTTTCCCCAAATATTGTTTTACCCCGATCGTTTCGCAACCTAGAAAATCTCTTTTACGCAACGCAATGCCAGTATTTGCTCAGTAAAGTGTTGTACTATTAAGAAAAAAACTTGCAAAAGAAGAAGTTAATAAGTAAGATATCCATATTAGTTTCAAACAAAATTTCTCAATATTTCTTCATCCCATCTTTGCTTTACGGATGAAGGTTTTTACTTAAATTCTTTCTATCTATTTATAATATTCTTTCGTTTTATTTCCTAACACATGTTAATATCTATTATGACTTAATATTTACGTTTATGTTCTTATAAGAATCTTTGCTCATTTTGTATTCTTTAAATTAATTATAAATTTTAATCGTTTTATTGTTATTTCGTCATTTTGAAAATTAAGTAATAATAACGCTTTGGGTAATAAAATTTATTATTGTTTTGAATTAATAAAACTTACACAAGATATGAATGAAGCTATATTGGAAACAATAGTTAAGCCGGAATAGTTAGCGTTTTGTCTTTTGTTTTGTAGTCATTCATGAATAATTAACTACAGGTATATTAATTTCTCCATTTGATTATTAATTAATTGTAAAGTGATTTTTTGGTGGTTTTTGAGATTTTTGGCGGGTGTATTAGCCGCCATTTTGAAAAAGCGATGCATATTTGTGTACTACCCATCGATACCTACAATTTGATACCCCACATGATTTTTCAAAAAAATATTTTTTTTTGGCGCGTGCGCGTATGGGCGATTTTGAAATTGCTAAAATTAACTTTTGAAACTTTTTCTCCGAAGAATTTCTATGGCCCGGAAAGTGATTTATTGGCTATTGGTCCCATATTTTTAGGGCTTCTCCTTATGCCTTAAAAGGGGGGGGACAAGCATTTTTTGGTGGTTTTTGAGATTTTTGGCGGGTGTATTAGCCGCCATTTTGAAAAAGCGATGCATATTTGTGTACTACCCATCGATACCTACAATTTGATACCCCACATGATTTTTCAAAAAAATATTTTTTTTGGCGCGTGCGCGTATGGGCGATTTTGAAATTGCTAAAATTAACTTTTGAAACTTTTTCTCCGAAGAATTTCTATGGCCCGGAAAGTGCTTTTATTGGCTATTGGTCCCATATTTTTAGGGCTTCTCCTTATGCCTTAAAAGGGGGGGGACAAGTATTTTTTGGTGGTTTTTGAGATTTTTGGCGGGTGTATTAGCCGCCATTTTGAAAAAGCGATGCATATTTGTGTACTACCCATCGATACCTACAATTTGATACCCCACATGATTTTTCAAAAAAATATTTTTTTTGGCGCGTGCGCGTATGGGCGATTTTGAAATTGCTAAAATTAACTTTTGAAACTTTTTCTCCGAAGAATTTCTATGGCCCGGAAAGTGCTTTTATTGGCTATTGGTCCCATATTTTTAGGGCTTCTCCTTATGCCTTAAAAGGGGGGGACAAGCATTTTTTGGTGGTTTTTGAGATTTTTGGCGGGTGTAATAGCCGCCATTTTGAAAAAGCGATGCATATTTGTGTACTACCCATCGATACCTACAATTTGATACCCCACATGATTTTTCAAAAAAATATTTTTTTTTTGGCGCGTGCGCGTATGGGCGATTTTGAAATTGCTAAAATTAACTTTTGAAACTTTTTCTCCGAAGAATTTCTATGGCCCGGAAAGTGCTTTTATTGGCTATTGGTCCCATATTTTTAGGGCTTCTCCTTATGCCTTAAAAGGGGGGGGGACAAGCATTTTTTGGTGGTTTTTGAGATTTTTGGCGGGTGTATTAGCCGCCATTTTGAAAAAGCGATGCATATTTGTGTACTACCCATCGATACCTACAATTTGATACCCCACATGATTTTTCAAAAAATATTTTTTTTTGGCGCGTGCGCGTATGGGCGATTTTGAAATTGCTAAAATTAACTTTTGAAACTTTTTCTCCGAAGAATTTCTATGGCCCGGAAAGTGCTTTTATTGGCTATTGGTCCCATATTTTTAGGGCTTCTCCTTATGCCTTAAAAGGGGGGGGGACAAGCATTTTTTGGTGGTTTTTGAGATTTTTGGCGGGTGTAATAGCCGCCATTTTGAAAAAGCGATGCATATTTGTGTACTACCCATCGATACCTACAATTTGATACCCCACATGATTTTTCAAAAAAATATTTTTTTTTTGGCGCGTGCGCGTATGGGCGATTTTGAAATTGCTAAAATTAACTTTTGAAACTTTTTCTCCGAAGAATTTCTATGGCCCGGAAAGTGCTTTTATTGGCTATTGGTCCATATTTTTAGGGCTTCTCCTTATGCCTTAAAAGGGGGGGGACAAGCATTTTTTGGTGGTTTTTGAGATTTTTGGCGGGTGTAATAGCCGCCATTTTGAAAAAGCGATGCATATTTGTGTACTACCATCGATACCTACAATTTGATACCCCACATGATTTTTCAAAAAAATATTTTTTTTTTGGCGCGTGCGCGTATGGGCGATTTTGAAATTGCTAAAATTAACTTTTGAAACTTTTTCTCCGAAGAATTTCTATGGCCCGGAAAGTGCTTTTATTGGCTATTGGTCCCATATTTTTAGGGCTTCTCCTTATGCCTTAAAAGGGGGGGGGACAAGCATTTTTTGGTGGTTTTTGAGATTTTTGGCGGGTGTAATAGCCGCCATTTTGAAAAAGCGATGCATATTTGTGTACTACCCATCGATACCTACAATTTGATACCCCACATGATTTTTCAAAAAAATATTTTTTTTTGGCGCGTGCGCGTATGGGCGATTTTGAAATTGCTAAAATTAACTTTTGAAACTTTTTCTCCGAAGAATTTCTATGGCCCGGAAAGTGCTTTTATTGGCTATTGGTCCATATTTTTAGGGCTTCTCCTTATGCCTTAAAAGGGGGGGGACAAGCATTTTTTGGTGGTTTTTGAGATTTTTGGCGGGTGTAATAGCCGCCATTTTGAAAAAGCGATGCATATTTGTGTACTACCATCGATACCTACAATTTGATACCCCACATGATTTTTCAAAAAAATATTTTTTTTGGCGCGTGCGCGTATGGGCGATTTTGAAATTGCTAAAATTAACTTTTTGAAACTTTTTCTCCGAAGAATTTCTATGGCCCGGAAAGTGCTTTTATTGGCTATTGGTCCCATATTTTTAGGGCTTCTCCTTATGCCTTAAAAGGGGGGGGGACAAGCATTTTTTGGTGGTTTTGAGATTTTTGGCGGGTGTAATAGCCGCCATTTTGAAAAAGCGATGCATATTTGTGTACTACCCATCGATACCTACAATTTGATACCCCACATGATTTTTCAAAAAAATATTTTTTTTTGGCGCGTGCGCGTATGGGCGATTTTGAAATTGCTAAAATTAACTTTTGAAACTTTTTCTCCGAAGAATTTCTATGGCCCGGAAAGTGCTTTTATTGGCTATTGGTCCATATTTTTAGGGCTTCTCCTTATGCCTTAAAAGGGGGGGGACAAGCATTTTTTGGTGGTTTTTGAGATTTTTGGCGGGTGTAATAGCCGCCATTTTGAAAAAGCGATGCATATTTGTGTACTACCCATCGATACCTACAATTTGATACCCACATGATTTTTCAAAAAAATATTTTTTTTTGGCGCGTGCGCGTATGGGCGATTTTGAAATTGCTAAAATTAACTTTTGAAACTTTTTCTCCGAAGAATTTCTATGGCCCGGAAAGTGCTTTTATTGGCTATTGGTCCCATATTTTTAGGGCTTCTCCTTATGCCTTAAAAGGGGGGGGGGACAAGCATTTTTTGGTGGTTTTTGAGATTTTTGGCGGGTGTAATAGCCGCCATTTTGAAAAAGCGATGCATATTTGTGTACTACCCATCGATACCTACAATTTGATACCCCACATGATTTTTCAAAAAAATATTTTTTTTTGGCGCGTGCGCGTATGGGCGATTTTGAAATTGCTAAAATTAACTTTTGAAACTTTTTCTCCGAAGAATTTCTATGGCCCGGAAAGTGCTTTTATTGGCTATTGGTCCCATATTTTTAGGGCTTCTCCTTATGCCTTAAAAGGGGGGGGGACAAGCATTTTTTGGTGGTTTTTGAGATTTTTGGCGGGTGTAATAGCCGCCATTTTGAAAAAGCGATGCATATTTGGTACTACCCATCGATACCTACAATTTGATACCCCACATGATTTTTCAAAAAAATATTTTTCTTTGGCGCGTGCGCGTATGGGCGATTTTGAAATTGCTAAAATTAACTTTTGAAACTTTTTCTCCGAAGAATTTCTATGGCCCGGAAAGTGCTTTTATTGGCTATTGGTCCCATATTTTTAGGGCTTCTCCTTATGCCTTAAAAGGGGGGGGACAAGCATTTTTTGGTGGTTTTTGAGATTTTTGGCGGGTGTAATAGCCGCCATTTTGAAAAAGCGATGCATATTTGTGTACTACCCATCGATACCTACAATTTGATACCCCACATGATTTTTCAAAAAAATATTTTTTTTTGGCGCGTGCGCGTATGGGCGATTTTGAAATTGCTAAAATTAACTTTTGAAACTTTTTCTCCGAAGAATTTCTATGGCCCGAAAAGTGCTTTTATTGGCTATTGGTCCATATTTTTAGGGCTTCTCCTTATGCCTTAAAAGGGGGGGGACAAGCATTTTTTGGTGGTTTTTGAGATTTTTGGCGGGTGTAATAGCCGCCATTTTGAAAAAGCGATGCATATTTGTGTACTACCCATCGATACCTACAATTTGATACCCCACATGATTTTTCAAAAAATATTTTTTTTTGGCGAATGTGCGCATTCGCTCATAAATCGACAGATGCGCGTGTGATATAGTTGGCTATATTTTTCCTG